>OMKY01218321.1:14498-31102 GCA_900302395.1 Bregmaceros cantori | reverse complement strand
TTATTATTTTAAAGAAAATCTAACCTGAATAAACGTTTTCAATCACTTTTGCTTGCTGTTGTCTCAAACACTCCGCACTTTTACTTGTGCAAATATGACATCATAATGACAGCAGTTTACATTTCAGACTACACGGCGCCCCTATTGGCCATTGGCGTTAACGGCGGCTTCCCGTTTAGATTCTGGGTTTGTCTTGTTTCACTTCCAAATCCCCGCTAGGGGGTGCCCTTCTCTAAGGTACGAAGCGGTAAGTCCAATACTGTATACGTTTTTAGCGCTCTGAAATCGGCCTAACAAAACCCTGCCCCGAGGGGATTAATTGAGGCAGACAGGAGAGGCGGAACCTTCAACCAATGGTCAGGACTGGACCTACCGACCTTAAATACAACACTCGGAGACCTTTTGGAGAAACATGACCCGTTTAGATATTGAACTATGAAACTGTATCATTGCTGAATTGATTTCATTCAAGGATGTTTTGGCATCGGGACACTCACTATTAGTAGTAGTAGTAGTAATAGTAGTAGTATGTTGATTGTAATAATAACAACCTCAAAAAGCCATATATTTGGTTTTGCTATCCGCAGGGTTGGATAGTAACGGACTACACTACATGTAACTTGACTGTGTATAAAAAATGATGTATATATATTTTTGAGGTAAAATGATTACTGATTACTGAATGGACCTGGACCTCAACGTGGAGCACATCAGATTACTTGTGGGAGGTTTTGGTGGGAGCAGGCACGGATTATCTCCTCCCAGATCTCTTACCTTCCAATGGTTGTTATGCATTGTATAAATGGTTTCTGAAATGCAGTGGCAATAGCATCACCCAATAAACGCTCACCATTTACCACACATAACCATTTTACCAACTCAACAAATTCATGCTAATGTTATTTTACCTTGCTCAGGGTGACCCAAACCCAGCCTTTAGGGCTTGATATCATGTCTAAGTTGTGGGTGACAGCATCCTCCACTTACCACATGTGGAGCTGCGGCTTATTCACCAAAGAAGTCTTCCTTCCTGTCCAGAGCAGTGGAAACACCGTTAACTATTGCCCCATGTGCTCCGAATCACTGCTGTGCGACACGAGTGCATGTTGGCACTGCTGTGCGACACGAGTGCATGGTACAACCTTTCCTGCCCGCTTCCATGATCCAAAGGTGTTGTTTATTCAGAATTTGAGTGTTACCAAACTTGGTCCTAACTAATATCAAACAGGCTCTAGCGAGCACCAAATACTCTGATTACAGCATAAATGGCAGTATTTAATCCCAGAAAAAAAGAGTGCTTCTCCTTTAAAAACAGTGAAGGGACAATGGATCACTCTCTCTTCTCAATGAGGGGGCCAGGTAGCAACGGGAAGCTTTATAACATCACAATGCCAAGTGGTAGCCTAGCCGTCAACACACTAGCCTTTCTACTTACTGCAACTCCACACACTTGAGTCTGCTGGGTTTGCTGCACTTGGCTATGCTCACGCTCGGATCCTAGAACGTGAACAACCTGGGCGCTAGATGTAGATCTGAGTGTACTTTCACTGCTGTGAACACGCTGACAACTAGGTGACCCCGACCGTCCTCGCTCCTCAGCTGTCTTCGCCGCTTGTGAACTTCCCAATCCACCAGGGAAAAGATGGAGCGACCGCCAGAGACCATCTACAACCTCATCCCAAAGACCGTGCCAGTGATAGAGAAACCTCCCAGGTAAATAATAAATACATAAAAACACATTGTCAATGTCAGGGGCTCTTAACCTTTTTCAGCCCAATCACCACTTTTCCTGGGTTAAAGTAAGTCATCGACACCTTCATTTTTTGCCATATAGCCAATTTCCAGTTTACATTTCCTCTATAGATTTCAACCGTATCTGGAAATCCATAATATGGCATATAACATTTGGAATACTCTGGAAACAATGCATATCACTTCAACCAGCTGGAAAAATGTGTTGGTTTTTCTTGGTGCTAGTTAACACTGAAACTGCCAGTATTGTTTCATTTCTTTTCTTTTTTTTTATTACGTACTGTACCCAGGTGGTGGAAGGCTGCCTATATCAATACATTGAGACCTTTTGCGGACCCCAGTTTCTCAATTTCTCAGGACCACCTGTGGTGTCCTCAGGGACCTCAGTCCCATCGTTAGGATAGCAGCATGGGTTTTAAAACTCTTTACTATTCACTATGTTTACATATTCATGTATTTGCGGCATTAATGAGCAGTAGATACTGCAAAGAAGCCAGTTTTTAGCCTGGGCTTTTTGAAGCCCAAATTAGGACGAGTGATACAGCAACTATAATTTTATACAATTATCTGTGCACCCAATTAAATTAATTTCAATCACATTATATCATTGTTGTATACAATTATGATTTTATATCTCACTATGATTATTCTCATTAATTAGGACCCCCACAGAAATCATACAAAACACATGCCCCCTATCTTCCTTATATTACAATATTATTTGGAATTTTTTGCATGAGAATGAATGGCACAGGAAGTTAGTAGTAGTAGAAGTAGTAGTAATAGTGCGAGTGTAATTAGATTAAGGCAATTGATGATAATAACAATAGGATCTTAGCGTGTTGTAATGACTACAGTAGTACTTATTTGCTATACGTAGAAAGCCTTTAACCAGCCACTGTTGGACTGCAGCTGTATTCCATTAGATATTTCAATATATTTTAATCTTCTGTTGTGCTTCCAGATATATTTACATAATTAATTGTGTATTTTTCCATATACTGTTGTGTGTATTTCCAGATATATTTCCATATTCCGGCCGACAGTTTTGAAGGAAAAGAAACAAGGCAAATCCCCCATGAAGACCATGGGACCGGCCATACAGGATCCTCCATCACCAGACAAATTCCTGCAAAAACATTCAAGGGAATTCAAATCTTTGGAAAGTAAGGGCAACGTCCATCACCATTCATCATATCCCCGAAATGTGGCGTGCAGGGGATTTAAGGGTTTTGCATGTGCCGCTGTGGCAGATCCTTCCCATTAACTCAATAACTTTTGAACCAATTTGTCCCAGATTTGTTGTGTTAATGCTTTAGGGTAGCTTGGAGTCCAAAATGTACTGATTTCACATTTTTGTTTGGTCCATAATTTCTTCTTTTTTTAAAATCTTTTTTTCCAGCCCATTCAGGCTGTTTTTTTTTCAAGCTTTATTAGCATTAGTGGAAACAGGTGTAGAGGGGGGGTGGGGCAGACATACGGGAAATACATCGGTGGCGAGATTCGAACCACCGGCTCACCGCGCCATTAAGGCATATGCGTGCTTTCCAGTGCTCTGCCAAACCAACTGAGCTACTGGGCAGCACTGGTCCCCCTGATGGATTTATCCCAAATGTATTTAGCTTTGTTTTCACGATAGTTATTTGGTTTAAAGATAAAGCATATGTATTTAATTTCATATAAAGCATAACTTTTTTTAGATGGCTTTTCCTTGTATGATAACACTTACATTAAATACATTTATTTATTTATGTATTTATTATTGTTTTCATTTATCCCAAGGGAAATTTGGACAGGAACAGCGCATTCCAATTCTTAGACATAAAATCATACCCCAGTGATGTCACAATTCCTACAGAAAACCGGAGTCAGTACTGACTGCATTCCTCTAGTTTTAGTCTTGACCGCACCTTCCAAAAAGCACTAGACCATGGGGGCGCGCGGTGGCCGAGCGGCTAGAGAGCACGTCCACCGACCATAGTTCGAGCAGCGCCGCAGGTTCGAATCCCCTGTCCGGCATTTCTGCAATGTCTCTCCCCAACTCCTCATCCCGGTCTCCGATTAATCCTGTCGCTATCTCTCTCAATAAAGAATGAAAAACGGCGCTTGCGCCCAAAAAATTACTTTAAAAAAGATCACTAGACCCTTGCATTTGAGGCGCCTCAATTCTGGATGTCGTAATCAATGGCCTATGACTCAGAGGAACATACTAGAAATCCACTTTTCGAGTCAAAGAGAAGAGTATCTTATCTTCATTTATAAATACTGCTCCCAAATAATTTAAATACAAAGTTTAATTATGAAACCTCTTCAACATAAATGTCCTAGGAGCTTATGTCAGCGTTTAAAAGATTCATTTAATCCCGCGGACTGTTGGGAGCTCGGGAATGTAATGGTTTTGTCTGCACCGCTGCTGCCTCCGCCACCACAGATCCTTCGACGGATGGATTTATCCTAAATTCGGTGTTCATGAACTGAACATGCCACTTACAAGATGGGTGAATTCAGATGGCCACATTTTGTTTTGGTCTGACTTCTGACTGAGCGTATGGATTGCAAATCAATCAATTGATTAATTGATTGATTTGCCGCAAGTTTCTTTAGCTTTGTTTCCCCAATACTTGTTTTGTTCTAAGATCAGATTAAGCATATACATTTGATTTCATATAAAGATGGCTGATTTTTTCTTTGGTGTGATAACACTAGAAAATCTTGCATGCCAACACTCGGGGAACGTTAGGTGCAGCTTCTTTAACCAATCAGCCAAAAGATGGCCCCAATGTTCCTTTCTTTAGTCACAGGTCGTTGAATACAGCTTTCAGAATCTTTGGAATGCACTGACTGTACCATGCTTGCAACTTGTGTCTAGGGAAGCCGATCCCCCGCGAGTGCGAGCACTGTACAGGACTTGGCGAGAAGAAGCCTGAACTGCCATCTAAGCCCCCTCTGATGGGGCTGATCAGCAACAGAGACTTCATCAAGACCAACGTGGAGGAGGCCATTCAAATGGAGCCGCGCCGCCACCCACCAACATATGCTGACACAAAACGAGGCCACAGACAGGTGCTGGAGGACTCTGGGCTGGTGCCCAAGCACATCAAAAAGAAGGTGAATTTTCCAGACGTCCGACCAAGTCAAACCACAGAAAACATTTGGTCTACCTACAATCATGTACTGTCATATCAGAATAAACATTATAACAACAACTACTATATAAGCAGTCAATTCGCTATGGTAATTGGCTGTGCAGCCTATTACTGTCGATACAATCACTGTGTAATTCATGACTGTTTCGTATCTGTTACAATTGTATACTATTGGATACCGGAACATAGTTCTTAGCATTGATGAACAGACTGCACCTTCGCCTGGAAAGGAGTCAGCTTAGGTGGTTCGGGCATCTGGTTAGGATGCCCCTCAAGCGTCTCTCTAGGGAGGTCCTCGATGCATGTCCCACTGGGAGCAGACCCCGGGGCAGGCCAAGTCGCAGGTGGAGGGATTACATCAACTCCCTGGCCTGGGAGCGTCTCGGGGTCCCCCAGGAGGAGGTCGCTAATGTTGCTCTGGAGCGGGAAGTCTGGATCTCTCTGGTGGAGCTGTTGCCCCCGTGACCCGACTACGGATAAGCGGTTGAAGATGGATGAATGGATGGACTGATGTAACTGCAGAAAGCTTTGTCTGGTAATCTCTTCTCATGCCTGTCTTTTCTGTTGACCAGGACTATGGCGAAACTCCAGAGTATCTCCAGCAGCGGAAGCAAGAGGTGCAGCAGCAGCAGGAGGAGATGGAGCGGGTCATCATGGAGAAGCGGAAGCAGGAGGCCATGCAGAAGTTGTCAGAGGAAGAGCACAGATCCATGCTCAAGGTACAGTCAAAGAGCATATATGTAAAGAGGGGACATGTAAGTCCCTAGGATCAGTTGCTCCCAGGGGAGAACTGGAAATACATAGTGATGTATTGGTGATATGGACTTCTTTTCCACATACTTCAGTTACTGTCATTTATACCAAGTTAGCAAAAAAAAGATTATTAAAAATAATTAATTCCATAATTCATTAGGTAGTGCTCGTCATTACAATACATTGTCTAACGTCTTTTACAAGAAAATTCTCCATGACATAATTCGGTCTTGTAACTCATATAATTGGATGGTGCGACACAGTGGCGTAGGCAGAAATGTAAAACAGTGTAGGCCGTTAGTGAAAGAGTGTGGACCTATTTTTGGATGGGGGATTTGGGGGTCCTCCCCAAGAAAATCTGAGTTTCTTAGATGCAATTTCATGCATTTCATGTATTTTAATCTTAATTTGTATCGTCGCATTAGACACAGACGCTGTTGCGCTAGTGTGACGTGAGTGCTGCTATGTTGCAGGTAAACAGCGCTCGGAATGAGAGGTTTTTTTCCCTCTGGCGCATTAGTATAACATTTTTAAAAAGCTGCTAAAAGTCATATCTAAAAGGCACCCCGATCCTATCCAAGATGGTGGGCGGGACACCCGCCTAGTTTATATCTACATAATAGCTTCTATGTTGCATGTAAACAGCGCTCGGAATGACAGACTTTGATGGCGAATGGCAAAAAAACAGTGGCCGCATGCGACGAGTTTTGTTTTTTGGCATCTGTCGGTGGATCCTAACTGCTTGGAAAAGCGCAGCGGAATCTAATATCACCAATGAGTTTCGAAATGCTGGACTTGCATAAGGGTAGATGAGCGTCCCGGTTCACCCCGGGCCACGAGGTGAACTTTGTTTGTTCTTGTTTCTTTATTCAAGTCCTTTTAAATGACTATTGTGTTTCTGATTCTCGTGATGGTTCCAACAGGGCCTGAAAAAGAACCGCGAAGAGCTGATGCGGCAGTTTCAGTGTCTGTCCATGGTGACGGACAACATCACCAAACATCGCCATAAGCAGAGGCTGGAGAGCACGTTGCAACAGCTGGAAAAGGACATTGACATGTTGGAAAGACACACAACCATCTACATTGCCAACAACTGAATACATTGAGATGTTAAAGAAAGACACCTTAATCTGCATGACCAACGACTAAAGACATAAACTATGTGATGTCCACCACGGTTCCGTCGTTGGAGCCACCATCTTCACTGCACTGTACACACGTCTCCTCAGCCATGTCATTGCATGACATCAGCTGTGCTTCCACTGTTGTTACCCAGCGGAGCAGGTTGTTTCATCACAGAAGTCTGAAAATACTAGCAGGGTAAGGGTAGGGGTCGGGTTGGGTTTAGGGTATGGGTTAGAGTTAGGGGTTAGGCCTAGGGTTAACCCGTAATCCTACTGTAACGATATGACATTGAGATGAAACGACCTGTATCCTAACCCAGCCAACACTTTCATAGATAACTCAACACTACACACTCTGTGGCCCCACTGCATTCACTGGTTTCTTGTCTCAAGGAGATAAAGGAGCACAGCACAAACATTTCAATCACTGAAGCAGGATGACAAACAGAACATCCATTCATCGACCACTTACATCATCTCTGGACAGTCATTTGATGCCTACATTTTATACCTTTGCAGACCTGTCTTTCATCTCAAAAACATTTCCAAACTAGTTTCCACCCACTCTTCTGGATGCTGAGACTTTTGTCCAGGCCATAATTTCCTTGAGACAATGTTAATTGTATTCTCCTGATGAGGATCCTTAGCAAAATAATACATTCAGAACAGTGCTGCTAGAATTCTGGTGATCCTCTCAATTGCTCTATTGAGTGTCCTCAAACGCACCAGTGAGACATTTCAATTTAATGATGGAGTCATGACACCCGAAGCCTCTTCATACTTTTTATAGTATTACAACACAGAAAATCACCACATGTTTTCCTATTTTATATTTTTTTAAGAGCTAGACATAATAGCCCCATGACTTGGAGACACAATAGTGTTCTTAAACTTTCTATTATGTTATTGTATGTTGTGGCATAGGCTGTCCACACTTGAAAATGGTAGTTCCCCCAAATCTGCAATGTGCACATTTCACACAGAGCACTGCACTCACCCATGGATGGTTATAGATAGGCAATATGTTGCAGAGACATTTTAGCCCACATCCACTTGAGATACGAGGGTTATCACTGCAGAATATCATGAAAGTACCTGTGAAATTTTTTTTTTTAACTGTGACTGAGCTTCCCCATACTGAGATCATCTGCATAACTTATATCACACAAGTAAGTTTAATATTACAACTACTAGATCTTGTACTGTGTACGGGCTCCATGATCTTTAACTACAGCACCAAGTATCCATGGCATGGAATGAGCTCACTAAAACGTTGTCACTTTAGAATTCTCTGCACGTGTTCAATGGGGCTCAGATCAAGTGACTTGGTCCTGTTCCTCTTTCAGAAATTCGACAGGCCTTTGGTGTGTGCTTAGAATCATTGTCATGTTGTGAAAGTGCATGATGACCAAGGGGCAAGGGCACAAAGTAATAGTAGCATCTTCTCTTTCAACTGAGTTAAAGCTGCATCACATGCACCATAAGCCCCACTTTTACGAGACTTTACCAACACATTTACAGCGGTTTCTGGGGAACTCTTGGCATGTCCTTTTGTGCTGGGGCTTAAAAGGAAAACACAACCAAAAATGCATTCTGAAATATGTTCTTCCCTGACCAAGTGGATACATAGTTATTTTGCCTCTGTGTGTGCACTCACTCTTAGTTGGTATAGCTTAGCCCTATGGAGCAGAACAGGGGTAAGGAACTTTATTTAGTCACGCATACATACATGTACAGTGAAATTCTTCCTCTACATTTTACCCATCCCTGAGGAGCGATAGGCAGCTGCATGCGTAGCGCCCGGCTGAGCCAGTACATTGGCCAAGGGTACTGACTGGAGCAGGTTAACTAGAACCTGCTTTTGGTGCTGAGGTGCCTAGTGCCCTGTGGACATGGGGAGAACTTTGAAGCAACTAAAATTTGCTACATTTCATTTTGTGTAACAAAATTTTGGTTGTGTAACACCTCACATACCGGATTTAAATAGGAAAAATGTGGAAGTCATTAGTTACTTCTAGCTTCACCCCCGTTTGGGTCAATATAGCTAAGCTATGCTCACAAGGTACAGCACACAAGTGCATACACGCAGCCAAGATAGGTGTGTGTCGACTGAACTAAGATCAGGAAAGAACATATATCAGGGTGTATTTTCCTTTAAGAGGATTTTCCCCCTGAACAACATCCATGAACTCCATTACGCGAAATTACATAGCTACAGTGAAGTCACAAGCTGATGATCGCCTGCAACTCTTCTCTTCAGAAGACACTCCTGTCAAGACCTAAACATATCTGTGAGATGGCGGTAGTCCCAAAGATACCTGTGAGACGGCGGTAATTTCATTCATTTACAATTTTGTACCACTTTTGCTACAGTATTTTTACAAATAAGTCAAACTTTGCTGGTAACCTTGACCTATTTTTCTAAATAAATCATATTTCTCAGGTTGTTTGTCAATTGTCTTCCAAGTGGTGCCAATGTCGAAGTGAATCATCAACACTTTTCTTTTCAGACAGACAATTAGATTAGATAGAAATGTGATTTCCTTAATGTTTTTAGACATTTGCAGACCAAAATTTAACTGCTCTTTTAATCATGGGTGTATAATTTGTTCACATTTAAACACAAACAAACACACACACACACGCATATATATGTATATATATTGGAGGTCGTAAGATGTGCCAGCGGCGGGGGAATGTGACCTCCCATGTGTCATTGTATCAGTATATATATATATATGTGTGTGTGTGTGTGTGTGTGTGTGTGGTGGATTGCCCTAATATGGGCCCTTGTGGCAGCTTTTCCATTACATATTAATTTCTTATTTTATCAAATGAGAGGGAAGGTTGACATCTCTGCCCATTAAACTGCAACAGAGAAGTTAAATTGTATTTTAAAGTAAAATGTTCAGCAATTTAAATAAGTATTAGTACAAGTTTTAAATTAGGTTATATTTATTAGTAGCATACGTAATATTATCCCAAAATAATTTGCCATCCCTAAACATGTTTATTTTTAGGGATGGCAAATTTTTATTTTTCATTAGAATAGTTGAGATTAAAGTGAATTTATTTCCATATTACTGTGGGAGCTGAACGACAAAGTGAAAATGACAGTGAATACCAAGAGGT
This sequence comes from Bregmaceros cantori, assembly GCA_900302395.1. NCBI lineage: Eukaryota > Metazoa > Chordata > Actinopteri > Gadiformes > Bregmacerotidae > Bregmaceros > Bregmaceros cantori. Next base: position 21,195 of record OMKY01218321.1, on the reverse strand, counting down.
TGTGGATGCTGTTTGACATTCTAAGCTTTTTTTGACAAACCTTTTAGTTTCTTGTTTCGCTCTTCCATCAACGGCGGCATTATGCTGTGTATTCCGAGCAGCGTAGCCGCGTGCTTTTCATTAGATGAATGGAGGCGAGGCAGTGCGCTGCGTCCCAGGTCCGAGTCGTCTCAACCGAGTTAATGCAGCTCCTCCATTAGTCTAGACGAGCACGTGATCAAGTCTGAACGAATGACATGGCGCAGGAGCTCGGATACGCCGACTTGATCACGGATTATGAAACGACGTTGGCCGACTACGGACAGAACGAGAGAGAATCCATCACTTGAGGCTTGTGCTCTGAACAGAAGGCAAGGGCAGATTTTTTTTCTTTCACTGAAATGAAAATTCAAATTTGAACAGATCAAAGACAAATTACATATTTATGACATTCTAAAAAGTATTTTGTCTTGTGAAAATTAATCCTGTAACAGTTATTTGAAAATGTCGGTTCGTGTGCGTGCGTTTGTCTGTATGTGCGTGCACGCGATTATGCTATTTTAATATTTTTCAAAACATGTGTGCCACTAGTTGAAATGCTGATTGTAAAATGTGACCAGGTGCTGCTATGGATGAAGTTCCAGCCAAAGGAAGAGTAGTGGTAAGTTGACATTCAATATGAATCACATGATCGAGCATCTGAACATGTAAAGTTCAAAGCTCAATGCAACCATTTCAGTACATCACTTGAAAAAACATCACAAACAAAACTGACTTTAAATGTTTTCAACCGGGCATAGAACAAATAATAACAATAATAACAATAATAATAATAATAATAATAATAATATACACAAAAATACATCAATCAAACAATACAACCTAAAGCAGCTATAGTCAATCCATGCTGTCTAACTAGGCACCTTGCCTCCATGCTCATATCAAAACGGCAATTAATACAAATATAAAATGTAATATTGTAGTGTGATACATATGAGTAATATATTCAATATTTATACCAATACAATTCCACAACAATACAAAACTATTGTATTTGGAAATCATTTTTCCGACATTTGGCTGTGATAATGGATTAGGGGTTTTACACACAATTATCTTAGTAAGCTTTGCAGCTATCATGCATTAAATTAAAGAAAATACTCTCCTCTCCAAAGAACAAGAAAAGAAACGGAGTCTCAGGCTTTTATAGTGAGGTGTCGCTTTTTCTTGCATTGGTCTTTCTAACTGTCTGTCCATGTGTATGGTGTTGTCTCAGATAAGAGATGCATGGCCAGGCTACAGTCCCAGGCTGTTCACGTATCCGGAGCACTATGAAGATGATGTGGAGAGTGTGTACATCCCCCATGGTGTTATAATGGATCGGTACACACACACACACACACACACACACACACACACACACATCATGTGGCTTAACCCTTTGAGTGCCACCCGTTTTCATACTAGAAATATACAGGAATGCTTGAAGATCCGCCAAATATGCTCTGCAAAACAATCCAAACATAACATTGTATAATATGAAGGAACAAATATATACTACTTATGATGAAATTGTTTATTTTAATTTTTTGGAAATGCTTTGCATTTTCTAGACATTAGCCTAGATTCTGCTCAAAGTCATGGGTTGACAACACTGTTCAAATTCATGTGAAATGAGTGAATGAATTAATTTGAAATATATTCATCCCTGAGCCAATACATACCCTTTTGCCTCAAGCCCCACAGACCCAAAAGGGTGTGAAGATAGAAGGAAGAATGCAGTCGGCGCCGACTGCTAAATGGATATCCCCGAAACGTGATAGAGGCATCTTCTTCTTTTGTTGCTTGTGCAGGTCAAAATGATATTGTAAGGCCATGCTTGCTGTGATGTCATATGAAATGCTACCGGTCAGTGTTTGACTTTAACATGCTTGCGAATTGCAGAACATGGAGCATCGAAAAGAAAAACCTTGTTTTGATTTAACTCTAGATGTTTCTTTTGTTGTGATGTTAGCAAGGATTCGCTCTGCGCTCATACACTAAAAGCCTTTGTGATGGGAGTTGAACAAGACATTTTATCATCTTTCCAGACAGAATATGAATGCCCCACCACTGCTAATTATTTTCCCGAAATGCGTAGTGTCAGGGATTCAATGGGTTTGCGGCCGGCGCAAGCTTGGGCTGCTCGACATCTGCGGCAGATCTTTCTTGACATCACAGTCTCTACTGCGACTACAAAGCATGCATGGCCCTAGAATATAATTTTTTAACTGCATATCTCTATTTATTGAATTAATGGTCACCATGGAAAATGTCAGTCAGACTTCTCAGGGTGAAAATATGATCAATTGTCCACAACGATTAATTTCTCTAAAAAAGTGAAATGTTCAGTGGATAGGTAAGAAGGGGCCACTAAAACAGTGTTGTCTGTGTTCGGATGTTCTGGAACCCCACTGGCCACTACTCCAAAATACATGTCAGAGTGCTTCCACGCAGGACAGGGTCTTCTGCAATAGCACCGACTAAAAGCAGGGGTGCTAAACATTTTTTTTCCTTTGGGGTTTTGCAGACCTGCGCTTTGCGCCAAGAACCCTCGCTGAGCTGAACAACATAGGCGCCGTGTTGTGAAAACTGGTTCTTAACGCTTCATTTTAAATCGGTCAACGTCTAGATTTTTTGCTCAAGATAAAACACCTCGTTCAAATAAAATGTGACACATAAACAATAACAATATATCCAAAAGAATACCTGATATCAAATGAGTGGACTCAATTACCCATAATTCACAGCACCCACTGGGTATAGGCAGATATGGTATCCATAAAATGACTTAAGTAAAAATAAAAATGACTTAAGTAAAAGTATTGTTACCCCAGCAAAATATTACTCAATTAAAAGTAAAAAGTAGTCATCCAAATAGTTACTCAAGTAAAAGTAAAAAAGTACTCCACAACAAAGTTCCTTAAGTAGCGAAAGTACTGAGTAGCTTTCAGTAAAAAAATAAATTAAGACACATTCTCTTTTCATATCCTCCTCGAAGGAGCAGAGAGAGAGAGAGAGAGAGAGAGAGAGAGAAAGTAGAAAGTAACTCGTGAAAAATGTACCCCAAAAGTAAAAAAGTACACCAAAAAATTGTAACAGAGTAAATGTAATGCGTTACTGCCCATCTCTGGGTATAGGCATTGGTTGGATGTGAAGATGAAAGGATGAGGAGAGCCCACCAGAAACAATAAAATAAATGCTTTTGGAATTTTGAAAGACATTTTTATTATGTATTTGATTGGAAACATGGAAACATTTGACCTTATAAGGTGCGTTACTGCCTCTATGCGGTGGAAAATGGTATCGTAAATACATACTGTAGTAAACCCTTGCAAGGGGTAGACCCGTAATCCAGGCGGAGAGGAAGTTCATGGAACAAGTGCTGTTTATTAGTGCTCAACCTAGGTCTGCTCTCAACCAAGCTCAGGCACACACTCACTCCTCTGCTCTCTCTGGCCCCCTCCTTTGTGTTAGACCTGGCCGTGCATGTCATTAGCACATCAAAGATCAAAGGGCCTCTCAACTCCTGGGAACACAAACTCTGCCAGGGGTCACACACACGCAGCAGGTGTATGCGTGGACATTACAATATATAATATAACGAAATGTATTGAAATCAATAAAATATTCTGGGTTTCAAAAGATTAAGCTCTTGTGAATGTTGTTCCACAGTTTCCAAATGTTTGTGTGCATGCACGTGAAACAGGTAGCTTCCTCCGTTGCCCCCTTCCCCTCCATGACATTGTTGTCGAGTGGACTGCCGAGCCCTGCTTGCACTTTCTCCTCTGCTCTACAATTTTGAAGTGAAGTGTGTGTGGTTGCGAGAGAGAGAGGAAGACACACACACACATCAACCTCTGACTTCCATCCTCACTTCCAGGGTGGCCGTCTGGAGTTCCGCAGTTCACCTGGCAAGAGACATCACCCTATTAAAAGTATATGAATAATGTTCAAATTGTCAAACCGAAATAATACAATATGTGAAATGATTTTAATATTACAGGTCAAAGTTTTTAAATACCTCCTAAAGAAAGCAGCATTGTCACCATGCCAACGGGACGACACTACTGAAGAAGATTGCAGACTCTGTGATCAAAACTGTTGCACTTAAAATCTTTAATCTGGGTCCATGTTGGGCATGGTTATGGACACCGCACCCAACGTGACCCCATTCATGATAGTGGCGCTGCATCTACCGCAGCATCCGCAGTGTCGCGAGTTCGACCCAGTTTCCGACTAATCCTATCCAATAAAGATTGAAAAAGGAAAAAATAACTTGAAAAAAAATAAAAAATTAAACTAAAAAATCTTTAATTTGTCGTGGGGGCGCGCGGTGGTAGAGCGGTAAGAGACCTATGGTCTGCCCCCCAGACCATAGGTCGGGCAGTGCCGCAGGTTCAAATCCCCTGTCCGGCTTTTCTGCAATGTCTCCTCCGACTCTTCATCCCAGTTTCCGATTTAATCCTGTCGCTATCTCTCTCAATAAAGAACAAAAAACGGCGCTTGCGCCTAAAAAATAACTTGGAAAAAAAAATTGTATTGTACTGTTAGAAGTACATGCACAATCACAGATGCACTTCAAGTATTAGACCAATCGAGGACATGCATACAAGAGTTGTCGGCGACAGATTGTGGCGCACTGATTGTCGCACTGTTTAGCTTACACTGTTCTCAGCGTTAGTTCGTCCTGTAAACCAACACTGTGTGCTGCAACTCCACAAATTCTGCCCGGTTTGTGAGAAGCACCAGCTACACAAATCCATCGACCCGGTAAGAAGTTATGGACCAAACAAAAATTCGGCCATTTTGAATTCAGCCATCAAGTGTTGAAGTGTTGTCCTCCAAAATGTCATCAGTTCATGAACCTACGCTAGAGCAATAACACACCGAATCTGGGACAAATCCATCCGCTCAAAAGTTATCGCGTTAACGCGAAGGAGCTTACGGCGGCGATGGCAAACGCAAGGCCATTATATCCCTTATGCCCAACGTTATGGGAATATTATGACAACTCAGCAGGCAGGGCTTAGAACAGGAAATCAATGTGGGGAGTGCAACTTGGTGGAGTTCACACTACTAGTTCTAAATACAAATCAAGAAGCTTTTTTTCTATAAAGCACCTCAGGGCAACTCAAAACTTCAACTTCAAAAATCTGTTGAATTGATTTGTGGTAATGGTAAGACTTGGCCTCACCTGTTCTTGAGTGCTCGTCGCGTCACAACAATTCTGGTGTAATTTAAATCTTGGATTTTATTTCTGCTATAAATACAGGTCTAAAGCCTCGCTGATGTACGCACGACATTAAATGCATGAGAGAATTACAGTCCTTGGACAAAAATGGAGTAGCATTGTGGCCAATGGACAATATGTTGCTATAAACTACTTGTTTGCTGGGATTTTTTCACATTTGCGCCCAGCACACGCGTCCATCCGGTCGTAAACTAACCTTAAAACGGTCCCAAGCGAGAAACCTGGACTTGACGTTGCACATTTCACCACAATTGGCGAAAAAATATCCGACTCCCACGGAAAGAAACGCGATCCAGGCGGACCTCGTGTAGCTAAGTATGGGAGGACACCACACAATAGATAACAGTTATGTTTGATTTGGTCCGGAGGGGATTAATACTGGCAACGGCTTAACAGCGCAAGGAGTACTACAAATGTTATCAATGAAAATGTTGTGTGACCAGGGTTTGGCGGGTAAAAAAAAAAACACATTTTTAATTGTCACTAGTATCTTTTACAGAACATGAAGAAATGATTCAATAGTGTGCCAATACAAAAAGTATGTAAAGGCATGAAAATGTAAAAAATAAGAATAATACATCATCACAGTAAAACAGTGTTGCAAGCATGCCACTTGTTTTTTTTCCCCAAAGTTTTTTTGCCAAAGTAATTTTTTCAGCACAAGTGAAATTTCCTCATTTTATTGACAGTTGTATGAAAGGGGAACAAGAGAGCGGGGGGGCTGGCAGACATGAAGTATCTGACCGTGAGGGGAAGCGATCTTACGGCACGGTGTGTGCTCTGATCACAGACACAAGACTATGAATTGGGCTTGCTCAGCAGCATTGGTCTAAGGGCGTATTCAAACCAACGTGTTTGTCCCGGGTCCGACTCGTTTTAACCGAGATGGAACTCGTTTCTGAGTTGTCCCGGTTGGTATGAATGCGCCAAGCGGGTCCGAGTCCGCGCTAAATCATCCGAGACGAGCCCTGCTCATCGAGGTGGGCCGAACTCGGGATTGAACGCGCATCAAACGCGCCCGGACTCGGGGCAGCTCGGTCTGAAAGCGATTACTCTTTGACCCGCATATGCGCGAACGCTGCCTTATTTTAACAGCACAGTAACGACAGCGCAGCTGTGTTACGTCAACTGCATCTGCTTGCATGGTAGAAATAATGATACAATCATTATCAATAGTCTAGAAAGAAGACGACAAATGTGTCGGATCGCTGTACAATATTTAAATATGTTAAATACAACAGCGTCTTAAGGTGCGCATTCACTACCCGGAGTGGATGTGTGTGTATGTGGTGTTTGTGCCCGTGCGCGCCCATGAGGGTATTATTATTTGCGGACAATTCGACTCGCCACCCCCCCCTCCCCCTGCCCACCTGCCCACTCCGTCTCTCTTTATTAAATAATTTTCCGATGCAGCCTGTGTTAACA
>OMKY01218321.1:0-13923 GCA_900302395.1 Bregmaceros cantori | reverse complement strand
CCGTGAGGGGAAGCGATCTTACGGCACGGCGTGTGCTCTGATCACAGACACAAGACTATGAATTGGGCTTGCTCAGCAGCATTGGTCTAACATTCGGCGCCAGCCTCGCTTGCCCCTTGGTTTAAAGTCTCAAAAGTCGCCCCTTGATTTTGGATGCCAATTCAGACCATAATTCCAAGGTTGGGAGATTGGGCCTTGTTTGTTATTGCTGAAGATCACCCCAGTAACACTGTCATCATGAAAATATAATAAGTTGGTGTGGGGGCAGCCTACCCTGGCGAGCCAGAACCAACGCATCGTCCCGCACCGCACATCGCTAGACGCTTGCATTGGGTCTGGGAAAATCAGGGTCGCTGTTGGTACGGAATCAATCGATCAATCAGCGCGGACAGGGATCAATCAGCGTGGAGGGAGTTTGTACGGGGTACGCAAGACGTGGGCAGAGTTTGTACAGGCTACGCAAAATGTGGGCGGAGTTTGTATGGGCTACGTAAAACGTGGGCGGATTTTGTACGGGCTATGCAAAATGTGGGCGGAGTTTGTGTGGGCGACGCAAAACGTGGGTGGATTTTGTACGGGCTATGTGAGAAGTGGGCGGAGTTTGACTGTCACGCCTCCACGCCGCTTGTCCCAACTACTGCGCTGTGACTGGATAACACGATTTGATTGACACGTTTTTAAAAAAAACGTCTTCCCTGGTTTTACGGTACCAGACCCAATGCAAGTGTCTAGCGATGTGCGATGCGTGGACGATGCGTTGGTTCTGGCTCGCCAGGCGTCAGCCATCTTTGTACTTGCATCCTCTTGGCCGCTGTGAGGCCCAGGATGTCTTCTTGTGCATGTGCATTTCTGTTGTTCTCTGAAAGCTGGAGTGTGTGCCGACGATACATCATGCTGATAATCTTTTGTGACAGGTCCTTTCGGACAAGGACTCTGGACAAGGTTTTGTACCTCGTCAGGTTTCCACAGCAGCACCGCGGGGCAGTGCTGCTGGATTCTAATGATAGAAGGAGCTGGATGCAGGGTCAGACGTAAGGGCCCATTCATCAGTGGAGGCGTACGACCCGAATAATGAAAAAAAAACAAGGAAAAACAATGGAATTCCTCTGCCACGTGCACTTGAACCCGCAGCCACGGGTACGGTGTGCTGCGAGGCGTGGCGTCTGCTGCGCGGGGTCGGGAGTACATACACGCGCCCTACCTTGTCCCGTTTATTCTGGAAGCGCCACCGCGGAATGGGAACAGTGCCAGGAGCCGCCTCCATGTTCAGAGCTACACATTTCTGTCCCCAGTTTGCACTATTCCCATCCCTGATTTAATGGTGAACAACTTCAGGAAAGGAATTCTACTTTCTAGTCGGAGGGAGGAGCTTTTTCAGCATTTTAGTATATGGTTTGCGAAGTAATCAGATTTGCAACGTTCATAGGTGTGCGAGGTGGAAGTCGATTCATGTCACACAAAGTTGAAGGAAATCCACTTGATGGTTTGTTAAGATAAGACACACATCACGGCTCATCTACTAACGTTAACGCTGAGAAACGGAGACAGAACGCAGAATATATCTGAACGCCATCAGCTGATCCCCGAATCTAAGGAAGAAGGGTGTGTCTACCTTTGATTCTACATTCTTCATGTTCCCTATATAGTGCACTCAAAGTATTCCACAATGCACCGCGAAAAGTGGTGAGCATCGATGTACCGTAGACGAAGCAATACAACCCATAATGCATTGCGAGACGCATTAAAGATGACCTAAACTTCAAAAACACGCGCGGCGGGAGTAAATAGCGGCCGGCCATGGCAAATAGTTATAATTGTAAGTACTTCAGATTTTTGTGATGATTCTTGAATTATATAATTATATTGTATAATAACTTTGACAGCGCCGACTCTAGTGTCCGAAATCTCTGCCGATGTTGAGTGCACTGTAAGTGAGTGCACTATATAGGGCGTAGGGGATAGGGCACAGCCATTGAGAATTTTCAATGTGTCAATTCTTTACTATTAGCTTCTAAAGTTACACACCGCCAGAGTTAGGCAACGCACAACGTTGGGATACGAGCCGCGAACACCTGATGTTTAGATATCCTAAGATGAACCGGGGTTGATGTATAAGCGTGATAGATCGGTGGGCGAGCGCACGTGCGTGGGTGCGGAGGGGTGGCCAACGAGGAGAGCAAACAGTGGCAGCGGCGGCGAGAAGCGCATGGAGGAATTTTAAGTGCAGTTTGCCGTGGACATGAAAGAAGGCGGCGCTCCGAACGCGCTCAGCGCCGGAGGGAGGGCTGTAAAGTTAACGACCCGTGCTGCCCTCCATGCCAAACAAAGAGGACAGCGCTGCACTCCGGCTACTGTAGAGAAAGGTCACTGCTCGCTGTTCCTGTTAGTGTTTTTATGGTCTGCTAGGCCATAATATTTCACCTGCTCAGAGAGGAGTGGAGAACAAAAAAAAAGAGAAGAAGAAAATTGGGGTGGACAACTTGGTGAGGAGGAAACAGAGAGGGCACCTGGCAAAGACTCAGAGGGGTAACCGAATCACCAGAGGGCAAGTCAAAGTCCAAGTCCCAAGACCTCAAGTTCATATCGGTCCAAGTGGTGGTCAAGTCACGTCCGTCAACGTTTGCTTATTGGCAAAGACATGGAAAGGCAGTATATATTCTATGCCAGAGTACAATGAGGAGTTGCCAGAGTACATGCAGTGTTTTGTTTGGGCAAGAATAAAAAACAACTCTTGTGAATATAATTTAGCGACTGTTGTACGTGCACGTACGCTGCATGTTACCACAAAAGCAAGCACTGTTGTGCATGCGAGAATGACTTGAACGCAGTGTCGCACCATATGAAATAATGCGTGTCTCAAATGGCAACTCTGCTCGCTGTTCCTGTTAGTGTTTTTATGGTCTGCTAGGCCATAATATTTCACCTGCTCAGAGAGGAGTGGAGAACAAAATAAAAAGAGAAGAAGAAAATTGGGGTGGACAACTTGGAGAGGAGGAAACAGAGAGCACCTGATAAAGACTCAGAGGGGTAACCAAATCACTAGGGGGCAAGTCAAAGTCCAAGTCCCAAGACCTCAAGTTCATATCGGTCCAAGTGATGGTCAAGTCCCGTCCGTCAATTTAAATGTTGAGTAATGCCAAGCAATGTAATGCCAAGCAAGTAATGCCATTTAACTCTCTCACTTACTCAAGTTGCACTTATATATTCAACCATTGTGCACGGTTTATATCTTAAAATAACCACTTATTCATTATCAAGAAAAAAATAGTTTATATTTTTTTTTATTAATTATTAAAACGAGGATCTCTACATTCTAAGAAAAATAGTTTAAAACTTTTTTGTCATAAAAAATCTTTGTATGACTGTCCTTTTAGCATTTGCCGCCAAGTTATTATTCTTATTGCTATTATTATTGCTATTATTATTATTGTTATTAGCATTAATATTATTATTATGACTACTACTGCTGTTGTCTTTTTTGTTGTGCCATTCTACTTACTCCGCCAGGGTGCTGACCAATGCCCAAAGTCAAATTCCCTGTTGTGTGTTCTCATGACCTGGCAATAAACTGTTTCTGGTGTCCATAGCAGTTTGTTTTAAGACCCTCAAATGGCCTTTGAGAGTCGTCTCTCTCTCTCTCTGGAGAGTCTGCTGCTAATGACTAGTGTTGGAGTGGAGCATTGATTGGCCAGAGGGACTTGGTGCCAGGAAGTGATGAGGGAAGCTGGGAAGCATTCCCGCCCCCTTCGACATTGTCTGTTGTCAGGGGCAGCTGACCCCCTCACCCCCACCAACCTCCGCAGCCTTCACCGCCAGCTCATTGACAGCTTAATTAAACAGCCTGTAAGACACCCTTGCACCCCATGTGCACCCCCTGAAAACTAGAATGTGAAAACCGGAGCCCAGTTGTATTTTTAGGAATTAGGAATTGTACTTGAAATTAGATTGACTTAGTGATGTCTTTATGACCAGAAGAATGTTATATTCAATCATTCAGTTATTATTATTTTTTAATCATGACCCATTGTGAGCAATTTGGGGCTCAGTGCCTTGCCCCACGATCACTTTGGTGGGATTTGAATCGTGAACATGTCATTGGAGCAGCTGTTCTACCAACTGAGCTAAAGCCACCCGTATATCCTGTTACATCCCATCACCTGGGGATCAGAATCTGCTGAAAGTGGGATCCCAATTATCTGTATCGATTTCAAGTGAAAAAGATGCCAAAAGTGGGGCTACTTTTTCCCTGTAAGAAACTTCAATCAAAAGAAATATTTGCAATTAATTGCTGCCTTTCAAATCAAAACCTGGAACCCGAATTAACAAAATGAAAAACAAAAATGCTTTAAATAATTTGATGATTTATCTGGGATTACTTTCGGATGACTAAAAACCGTATTCATCTGAATATTTTTGTTAGTTTTTTTTTATTACAGGGTGGTTTCGGGCTAAGCTTTGGAACAGCTGCATTCTAGAACACCCGTACCCACTGAACAGTAAAGCTTTTTTACAGTAATTATTTTTTTTGCTTTTAAGAGCACTAGTGAGTAGTGATTACTTTTTAGAAGTAACTGTGAAACACTGCAATGAATATGTAATATAAAAATGGGAGGAAACCCAATGCTCTGATCTCCTATGTAAACATACAACAAGACCATATCTTCAGTTCCTACACTGGGCGGGCGGAGTGGGGTGTAATCGTTCTTGTGGTCACTGAACTTGGTCACGGAGACCGAGTAAGCGCGTGGCCAACTTCCGATGCAGACGTCAAGTGAACATCCGGGCGTCTTGTGCTGACGTAACCCCCGCAGCACGGCCTCCGCTCAGCGTCACAGCATCTTGACCCATGGCAGGGAGTTCCGGTGAACTCCTGACTTGATGTCTGGCCTTCCTGTCCTCCTCTTCATCCCCATCTTGCAGCCTCCGCTCCATCACTAGGGGCTGGCGGTAGCTGTGGGAGAGCTGTCGCTCCAGCGACTCGAGGGGTGAAGACTGAATGGCTGGTGGTTTGAATCCCGGCTTGGACAGTCTTTTGTTTGGTGGCTGCCGCGGCCATTTATGTGTAAATGTGCACACCATTTTCAGAATCCAACAAGAATATATGGTGGATTGCCCTAATGTGGGCCGTTTTTTTGCATTTTTTTTTTTGCAAAAAAAAAAAAAAAAAATACACACATACAGTAGGCTGATGTACCGATGACGCCAACATCCTAGTCATAAGCCAGGTCAAAGAGATGTGTCTTGACCTTCTTTTTAAAAACATCAACAGTCGCCATAGTCAAGGGCTGTAAACGGTGAAACCGGCCTCTCCATGCGATTTAGAATGAACTCGGAGAACTACTAAGAGCCCTGTGCCATTGGACCTCAGGTTCCACGAACGGCTGATATGGTACAAGCAGATTAGCTAAATATGCAGGAGTTTGTTAACACATTTGAAAACTAGTATTTTAAAGTCAATTCAGGGTGCCAATACCAGCAAACCAAAACCACTGCACCCCTCTCTCCAGTCACCATGTTCAATCTCCTTGTACACTTTTATTTTTATATTAGAATGTTCTGTTCAGTTATAGATCAAAGCTTTACCTTGTCCTCCCTAGAATTGCATGTATTCAGTATAGCGATGTGTGATAGCTACACGGTGGGTATGGGGCGGTCTCCACGGATGGGAATGGAATGGTAGCATCTTGGACAGCGTGCAGGGACGTGCTTGTCTTGGCTGCTCCGTCTGTGAAGCAGTGACATTCAGAGCGGCTACCACCAACAATGACCATTACTCTCCACCAGGAATGCTAACATACCGACGTCTTTTAGCTTGTCTATTAAGTCTGTCAGTGCCAAGGACTTCAAAAAAAATTCAAAAAACAAAAAACGTTTGCTAATTGGCAAAGACATGGAAAGGCAGTATATATTATATGCCAGAGTACAACGAGGTGTCGCCAGAGTACATGCAGTGTTTTGTTTGGGCAAGAATTAAAGAAACTCTTGTGAATATAATTTAGCGACTGTTGTACATGAACGGACACTGCACGCTACCACATAAACAAGCTCTGTTGTGCATGCGAGAATGACTTGAAGCACAGTTTCGCAACATATGAAATCATGTGTGTCTCAAATGGCAACTATGTGTTCTGTTTTAGTGTGCAGGGCATGGGGGCACGCACAGTTTCGGCAGCTCTGCGTTCCAATAACCAAAAACGATCCGATTGTTTTGTTGTTTTGGGCTAAGTTAAGGTTAGGGCTATGATAAGGGTTAGGATTTGGGGTTAGGTCTATGGTTAGGGTTCGGTTTGATTCGAACCCACCTGGTTGATGGGTTTGTAGCCTATGTTCAGAAATCCCTATGTTCCGAAATGTACCAAAAAGTTATGGGGTGTTTAGTCATAGTAGGGGTTCGAAACCCTAACCCTAATCCCGCCCTAACCCCTTCCCTAACCTCTACCCTAACGCCTAAACAACCTGTAACTTTTCAGAAGATAGGGATTTCGGAACATAGGGCATTCAACTTTGCAGTGAAGGTTTTTAAAGAATCTTAGGATGTTTACGAGAAGTAGCGCCAGTATAGGTTCAAGTGTGTTCATCGAACATTTTCTGTTTTTAATCAGAAGCGCGAAGCTTTTCATTTTTATGTGCGTCACATTCGGTTCGCGGGGGCCCCCCCAAGAACCTCTGGACATTGCGGTGCAACTCACACCCACAAGACTCTGTAAGGGCAACGTCCTCCATGTCAGAGAACAGATGTCGTTTTAATTCCATGATCCTGTCATGTCTCCACCTCCAGAAAGAAAGGCGGGGAGCAGATAAGAGCCTATACTATCAGCGTTGATTATAATACGGCCCCGTTATTGTCACACTGTGTGTCACAGACACTGTGAGTCACAACGTGGGACTTCCTGTGGCGCTGACTCATGCAGTGTTTCCATCAGGCCACAGGAGAAGGACAGCCGGCTATTGACACCCAGAGTGTCACTGGGAACAGCCGACCGTCACACAGAAGCCTTCCACTGAGAGGGTCACAGGGAACAATCATGTTATCTAGCCAATGAAGAGTGTGCAAAGCCGGAGGGAATCAACGGGAGGCACCCATCATTTTGCCATTTCTCCACTCCGATGATCTACCACAAAGCATCGGAACTGCAACGTTCGTGGGTGGGTGTCAGCGCCGGATTAGCCGGCATTCGGTCAGGGAACGGCGGTTAGGGGTTAGGGTTAGAAACTGCCTTTCCAGCATGTCGGAATGGCGGCGCTTCTGTGTCAGGCCAGCAAATTTACCATGTCGGAACCGCAGAACTGCCAAATAAACCCGTCGGAGAGATGACACTTGTTGAAATGGAGGTGTGTAGCTAGCCTAGCGAGCCAGAACCAACGAATCGCCCACGCATCGCACGCCGCTAGTAATGTACCGTACTTTGGGTCTGGGCAAATCAGGCAGACGTCGCCCGTATACGGGCTGAGCAACCTAATTATTCCAATCGAGACGTATTAGCCCTAGCTGGTTGTGCCAGAATGTGTGACTGTTCGCCAAATAAATATTTGATCATGACAAATCATCTAACCCTTCACTTCATTCATCACAGTTGTTCCCAATGAATCGCAGACATCGACTAGCTCACACTCCCAATCATGAGCTCAAGAGATTAACCCATCCATAACCCATCCATGACCGAGGACCAACTCCCAACCAGTCTGCGTCAGAGAATCACAAAAGACATTTGTCCAATACTTTTAGCATACTTAAGGATCACACTTCAACCAATCACAGTCTTGCTGGTTTACTCGAAACATGACCAGGCCAACCATCCAGGTAATTGAGACCTTGACATGTTACAGAGATAGAAACTGTCTATACAATGTGGATTTTGGCAACAGCACACCCACCTATGACAAGATATGTTCTTCAGAAAGAAGCATACAAGGTTTTTCTTTAGCCGTTATATTCTTGGCTTCATCAATTGATGCGCCGCCAGAGAGCTCTGCTATTATTTGCAAACCCTGACAAAGTCGACATTCACCAAAGGCGGCGATGTGAAAGCGATAGGTCGGTTCCATTAGGGGAATCCTCTGACCAGCGCGGGGAGGGAACGGCACTGACAGAATCGATGGAAAGGGAACAGTATGACGTGGGAACATTTCTACCTCATGGTTCCTCCGCTTCTCCAATACCCGACCCCGAGCCGAGGTCGGGGACGCCCCCAGCTGGTTGGAGCACGGGGAACCACCAGGCTTCCAGGGAGGAGCTGCTCTTCCTGTTTCTCTTCCTAGAATGTGACATGTGTCACCGAACACCAGCCACTGACACCCGTCCATTTTCAGGCTACAAATCAAAGTTATTGCAATCAAATGTTTTCTTTAATTTAACATGATAAACTACAGCCATGCTTCACAGATAACTCACAAGGGTTAATTAAGGGTATGTGTGCTTGTGTGAGGAAGCTCCTCAAAAGTATTTGGAAGTAACAGAACTTTAAATTCGGATTACGGTAATACAGCCCAGATGTTTCGCTGGCCATCCTAGCCTGGCGAGAACCAACAAATCATCCCTGCATCTCACGATCATTGGGTCTGGTAAAACCAGGATCGAAAAAGGTGTCAAAAAAGTGTCAATCAAATCATGTTATCCATTCACAGCGCACTATGTGTGACAAACAAACTCTGCCCACGTCTCGATTCGAATGATTTCATTGGTTAGCCCGTAAACAGGCGGCGTCTGCCTGTCAGACCCAATGTACCGTCTAGCGGCCTGTGACATGAGGACGATCCCTTGGTTCTGGATCACCGGGCTAATCCCACCCTGCTTGACACTAAGCCATAACAATAGTCACAAACAATCTAATAATTAAATAAACTTCTATATTTATCTCTGTTCCACAAACGACGACATCAACAGCGTCATTTCACGGAAGATAGCTATATAATATTTGCTCACAGCTTTTTGCCTTTTGTCATCATGGAATCAGCAGCACACCCAACATTCCATACACCGCTGAACTGACAGCTGGGCTGACATCGCAACCAGCTGAAAGCACATTGCATAATTAAGTCCCCCTGCGGCACAACAGACACACGCCTGCTACACGCCTCGCTTCACCTAGGATTTTATTTGACACCCAAGGGGCTTGGATTTCCAATGGAGAAAGCACCTCGCATTGATGCCGTAAGTGAAATTATTACCATTCATAATTCTATACCCTGAGATTTTATTCATTACACCAATTCATTAACTGAAAGATAAAATGAGTCATTATCTCAGGATCTCAAATTGGGAATGTTAAAGTAACTAAACAGTAACTAAAATGACCAGGGCGGACCTTTGCTGTGGCAGACCCCCAACTCTGGAGCTCCCTCCCCCTGTGTGTTAGGGTCCCCCGGTCTGCCCAGTTTTATTAGTGTCTTTTACGTTTTCTTCCGATGTATTTTAATGTGTTTTTTTATGCAATCACTGTTTTTGTTTATCACGACTTTGTCACTGGGAAGCACTCTAGTGGGGGCTCAGCTTTCTAGAAATCAGTGCTATATGAATTAAAAATTATTTGATTGAAAGTTAGTTCAAAGTTAAAGTTGGAAAAAGTAATGTGTTACATTACCAATTAATAAAAAAGGGCTACATTTAAGTAACTTATTTACTGACATCACGGTGAACAAGTAACATTACTTTATATCAGGTAAAGGAAAGAGCAGTAGAGTAATTTTCCCAGGTCTGTCGTCAGATGTGTCTCAGAACTCACAGCCTGCGGGGCTATTGCCAAATCATGGCCCTCAGCCAAAAAATGGATTCCATCCAAATAATGGAGCCAGGCCAAATTCCTCCCAATGACAAAACAGCGGCACCTGGCATCGAGTGCATGCGCCAAACACACTTTTCTCCCATTAGCCCGCGCGGGACGGCAATGCTTTGCCTTTATTGTGAATAGCGGCTCAGGATTTATTATTTCCTGTCGGAGAGGAAACATGCGAGCGTATTAAACACTTCATACCTCGAGCGTTACAGGCGACCAGGAAGGCCCGAACGGGAAGTGCTTGTAGAGAGAGAGAGAGAAAGAGAGAGAGAGAGAAGAGGAACGCCACACGCCCCGTGCACTCTATTAAGTGGAGACGGGAGCCTTCGCTTGCTGTGTTTGTTTATTTTCACATTTGGGATTTTTTTTTTCTTGCATCTGGGGGTCACTGCGCAGACCCCGCGGACCTATTGGCTAGGCTGCCGCCAACCACCGCACGCTTTAATTCCGAGATAACAAGATGTGGATTTCTCTGTGCGGCCTTGGCAAGACAAACTCAAACCAGAAGGCGCGCGGCCAATAAATCAAGACATTTAGAGAATAAGGGTAGCACGCCCGTCTGATGAAATCTGAACCCTCTCCGACGCCCCGACTGTGGTCAGCATTGATGGACATAAATGGTGACACAAACATCGGATACGGGCAAAGGGACGTTTTTTTTTTTTTTTAAAGAATAGTTTTGCTTTCAAACAAACAGTCGCCGATGGTTTTTTGAATCAAAACAAAACCAAAAACTGTCTGTAGGATTCAAGAACCACAATTTGTCAAGACAAATCATGTTGGAGATACTTTCTTTGAACGTGGTGTTTAACAAACCGCACAAAAAATGAAACGGCACGGTCTCTTATTTTCAAATTACGAGGCCCGCGATGGTTATGCGGCATGTTCTACATTCCTTGAACAGTTTTCAACTGTTCAAGGAATTTCATATTATACGCCACTGCAGACAGAGATCTTTCAGTCTGGGGAGGATTCTAACCGTTAAATGTGAGTGATTGGGCATTACAGATAACCACACATAAAACAAGTTATGTGTGGTTGTGTTGGGTATGCATGAACATGTGTAATAAAGCTTTCACACAAATTGTGACACTACAGCTGAGTGGGGTGCCCATGGCTATTCTGACCTCCAACTTTAATGGTGTGTATCTCAAGGATATTTTTTTTTAGTTGGAGAGGAAAATCTAGGGGCTGGCTGTAGCTCAGTTGGTAGGGCATACCCATGGAGGGTTGAGGACCGGAAGCTTGGTATGTTTGAAATGCAGCTTTGACAGTCTCAAGGGTCCTTGGGCACTGAATGGCAGTGTCTTTGATGGCAGACGCAGCCAATGGTGGGTGAATGTGTACGCAATGTGTACATTTCCTATTTAGGATTACTAGAATATTCAGAATCAGAGTCAGATTCAGCAAATAGCTTGTGATTGTAGCGGAACCAGGGATCTTCTGGTGGTCGAGGTTGGAATATAAAGCCACTCTGTGGCCATCAGAGACTTAAAATCCATAACAGTTACAGATTTTTTTTTTTAATCGATAACATTCCATTATTTTTAGATTACTTTGAGCATGAAGTGGTGGTGGTCACCACTTATAGACTCTGTGTGGACGAAGGCTCAGAAGAGACTGTACTTCCTGTGGCAGCCTAAGAAATTCAGCCTGCCTGATAACCTTCTACACGTCCATCATTCGGTCTGTCCTCTGCTCCTCCATCACAGTCTGGTTCGGGTCAGCCACGACATTTGACAGACTACGACTTCACAGGGAGAAAAATCATCGGAGCATCCCTTAACCTCCATTCAGGACCATTTCCAGGACAGGAGCCGGGCCAAAAACATTCTAGCGGACCCCTTCCACCCTGCACACAACCTTTTCTTCCCGCCCCACCCCCACTCCCTTACCTTGGGTAGGTGCTACAGAGCCCTGCATACTAAGTACTACACTGAAAAAAAAACGTTCTTCCCACTTGATGCTGCTGAATGCAGGAGGTGGCCCCGTTTGATAGGTTGACATGTTACATGTGCTGATTCTATGCCAATGGCACTTGGTTTTCTTTCTTTTGTGTTGATCTTGTTCATTACCTGTTGATCTTGAGAGTTGTTTCATGCCCAAATAAACTTCCATGTGTGTGTACTGCTGTCACGTATATGCAATATGGAGAATTAAAATAAATCTTGAATCAAATCACAATTCCATGCCTTCCCACGATGTCTTCAATACTGTGTTCAGAAAAGAAAGAGAAAGAGAGAGAGAGATCCGCAGAGCCAGAGAGAAACAGAGACACAGACAGAGGCAGTAGCGGGCTCCGGTCTGGGCTTGATAAATGTACGCCGATGGGATATTGACTGTTGTGGTCTCTGCTGACTATCGACTGACGAGTTGGTCAGACATGAAAACATGTACTTAGACCGTGAGCTCCCCACAGCCCTGCCCAGACAGCTCGTCATGTTGTTCACACAGCACAGTCAACAGGCACGCGAGACGTGTTCCCATGCAAATGTGAAATCCATACAGGAGACGGGCGGGGCCGAGCGGCAGGCAGAAGAAAATACAAAAAGAATAAATGTTGGAGATCCACCCAGGAGACCAAAAAAAAAACCAAACTGCTGCGTTTGACAGCTGTCTTCAAACTGGTTAACCGTTGGATACCATCGCACTGGGATGCCGAGCAGATTGACACACGAAAATACAGCTATCTTATTTTGCTAGCCGCCTCCTCCCCGGGCTATGCATTTATTTTCATCGATTTTGATTGTTTAGTTTTGGGTTGTTATGCCATTCCTTTATTCACAACCTTTTAATCTTCTCCACGGCTCTACTCGGGCTATGAGGCTTGTTGTGATCATACAGACATTTTTACACACATTCCCAGCCCTTTGATTTACTTCAATTGTTTTATCTGGAAACTTCCATTCAACTACCCCATGCCAAGCATTACTAGTGCTTACCATTTTCTCAAATAATAATAAAAAAAAATCTAGTTGTCAGACTATCTAGTTGTCTAGTTACCATCATCATAATGGATCCGTAATTAGATAAACAGATGAACAAAACCATTGCGAATAACTCTTGCTAACATAAATAAACACACTGATGCGTTGCAAAATGACCGACACTCCCCGTGCGTCAAAAGCTCGGGGACGCGGTGACACAGTGCGCACCAATCGCATGTGGCACTGTTGGGAAACACCAACTAACGGCAATTACGTTCAATGGCTGGGCGGGACACTGTTTGGAATAGTTATTATCAGTCACTAGAATGACTGATAGCCGCTGATAGTCGCTGTGTGCGTGCAGATGTGTGTGTGTGTGCTCGTGTGCGTGTCCGTATCTGTATGTGTGTGTGCTGATGTGTGGGCCTTCTGCGTGTCTGACTCTGTACAGTAGTGGACCCATTGCTCATGTGATGACACCCAGACACCCACGTACACTGTAACAAATATTTGATGAACATTTGATAGTATTTGCAGGGCACAGGGGTGAAAACAGAGGTAGCAACTCACTATAAGATAAGCTACTTTATTTCGTCACACATACATTCATGTACAGTGAAATTCTTCCTTCGCATTTAACCCATCCCTGAGGAGCGGTGGGCAGCCATGTGCCCAGCGCCTGGGGGCCAACTCCAGATTGTGGGCCACTGCCTTGGCCAGGGGCACTGACTGGAGAAGGTTAACTAGAGACATGTTTTTGGTGGTGGGGGAAACTGGAGTGCCTGGAGGAAACCTACGCAGACACGGGGAGAACATGTAAACTCCACACAGAAAGGGTTGGGGTTCGAACCCAGGACCTTCTAGCTGTGAGGCAGCAATGCTAACCACTGCGCCACCGTGCCGCCCACTATGCCATACTGGTATACTGTAAAATCACACAGGACACTACATGTCTGTAGTATGATGGTTCTATTGCACATTAGGGGATCACCTGAACCATGAGTCCAAAAAGTCTAGCCGCAGAAGACCCCAGACGCTGGCTGCTACTTAAAAAACACGGGTTTGATGCAGATAAATACTAGTACTACTACTACATGCCCAGCCCAATACACTCCTGTGCCTGTGGCTTAGTCTCACAGCACACGCAGCTGTTGTGAGATTGATTCCCATGTATGCTGCAGGTCTGCTTCTTCGCTCACTAACCACCTCCTCCCCCCCTACCA
>OMKY01218312.1:0-11276 GCA_900302395.1 Bregmaceros cantori | reverse complement strand
GTCTCAGCGTGTGTGCTTATCAACGCGGGCTGCTTCGCTGTGTGTGTTGATGTGTGTGTGTGTGTGTGCGGCGGGATTTGTGAGGTCTCTGGAACGAGGGTGAACTTGAACGGACCATTTATACCACCTATCTACTTTTTGTTCATTCATGTTTAAATTAAGGTGTGTATCAACAGTGCACTTTGATGCATGTGTCAACCTTCGCTCGTGTCCACGAACGCGCAGATGCGCATGCGTGATTGCGCGCATACTTGTGCAGAGGCCGCTCCTACTACGTATAATTAGCTCGTCCCAAGGAAGCGGACTCGAACGTGATCGCTTGTCCCTCATTTGAATGTTGCATTTCCTTTGTACAGGCGCTGCACGTAGAACCACGTGACCATCTATGGACCAATGAGGTGACCGCATCATCTCGGAGGTACCAATTTGTAGCTTAATCATGGAACGTGCAGGTGCGCGCAGCTGTGCCAGTCGGCATGCGAACGGGGAGCGGCTGTTGACACCAAAGTTAACTCCTACTACATATAATGAGCTCCTCCCGAAGACACATTGCAAAAAAGCGTTCGGTAGCAGACTCAAACACAAATTACGTAATCGCTCGTCCCTTATTAGTTGGAGGCACACACGCACCACGTTAACAAAAACGGCCGGTGAGAACCGGTGGTGTGCTATTCCACACCTAAATGTTGTTGTGTGGGTTTATGCCCCACAAACCAGATTTTATCATTCGCACAAGCCATTTCATTTAATCATCCGCGTCGGACTAAGAGAGAATGCACCGTCACTGCCACCCCCTCCCTCCTCCGTCTTGTGCGTCTCGGCATATCCTTTATGACATCACTGAGGCTCAGAATGCTATATGGCATCTCAGTCAAGATTATTGTCTGTCAGATTCCTCTCATTATAGGACCACACACTTTTGATGTCATGTAGCAGCTGAGTGGTTAGTAGAATAAATGTGAGGATTTATTGATGCTTCTAGCATGTTTCTGGGATATCCCAGTCAGTTGGATAATGTTGGACAGTGAAATGTACTGTTGAACAGTTGAACCTAATGTTAGACACATTACCATAGTTTGCTTTTACCATGGTTCCACTGAGATTAATTTGTTTCGAGAGCCACTGGAGCTTAGCTGTCCCACATTAGGCCATGACGCACATTAGGGCAATCCACCCTACCTCTAGTTATATCACTGAATAGTGAATATAATGGTTGTTTAAGAGTTGTGTTTGAGCAATGAGCGAAGCAGGGTGAATAATGGCTGGGCATATTATCTTTATCTCTCTCTCTCTCTCTCTCTCTCTCTCTCTCTATATATATATATATATATATATATATATATATATATATATATATATATATATATATATATATATATATATATATATATATATATATGTGTGTGTGTGTGTGTGTGTGTTTCATGGTCATGATACATTTCAGGGCAGCCAATGTAAAGAGGTACAATAAGTGTTTTGAGAGCATTAAAGTGTTTAAAAATCATTCTGGTTTGCGAGCGCCAAACTGGGTTTTCTCCTGGCAGTATTATTTATTCCCCTGGTCAAGTAGTTAAAGTGCTTCCTTTGTTGGAGACGGACTGAGGGGCGAGCTGGGGTGGGTCGAGGGGGGACGGGAGGGAAACTGGTGTTTATGGAGCCGCTGGAAAAGCGGGAACTTGGTCCCCCCTTTATGAATGGAGACCACACCCCCCCCTTCACACACACCCCCTGAAACACACGCAAACCATGAGACGCACACACCCTGACACACACACACAGCGGTGCCCCCCGTCCGAGCATGGTGCACATGTGCGTTGCGAATGTAAGAATGGGGGGAATGCTGAACTAGGGGTGCTGTGCGCGAGGGAGAGAGATGAGGTGTGAGGAAGGCTCGAGTGCTCGTGTACCATCTCTAACACTTTCAGTGCCAACAAAAAAAGTATATGTCTAAAATATGTCTTAAATATGACCATGCCAGTCACTGTGTTCTTATTTTTGAACTTGTCTATTCAGTGAGAACACGCACCTATTGCGTTATTTAATAAGGATGGTGGTAACTTGCGCTGTGCTATTCCACAACCAAATGTTTAGTGCAGATCTGCAAATTTTGAAACATAGTCCCCTGGCCCATAACACATTTTTTTTTAATATTCTAGCAATCCCGACATGTTTAAAAGCAGGGCTTTGAACCGGTTCAAGGACCGAAAACGAAAATCAGGAACTTTTTGTATTTTCCAGGGAACGGAAACGAAACTGGAAACGTTATCATTTGTTATGTTCTGGAACAGGAACACTTATTTAAAAATAATAGTAACCGGTTAATACCGGTTTTATTTTGTTCCTCAAAGGAGTGCACTTTGGGATAAATCAAAAATAAAACAAAAGTATCTATAAAATCTACGATGCAGCAGTGAAGTATGAATTGTCGTGGGACTCTCTGCAGCGTGTTGTTGTAGGCTCGCCCCGACACTCAATGAGACCTCTGCTGTAGAGTGCTACCAGCGGGCAGCCGCGGGTCTCTGTAGCGAGAAGTTGTGGGTTTGCCCCGACATACATTAAACAGCTGACAGGAATTAAATGAACCGTTCCAGGAACAATATTTTTTTGTTCTAACCAGTTTGGGAACGTCAATTTATTGTTGGAACTCATAACCAGAAACGTTATAATTCTGTTAACGTTATAAGTCTGTTTCGGAACGAACCGATTGGGAAAACATATTGGTTCAAAGCCCTGTTTAAAAGGCATACGCAAAGCCATTATGTCCCCGACGTTTCACATTTGGGGGATACAATTACGTACACATTCACACCAATCACCTCATCTTCACTGCCTCCGAGTGAGCGATTAAATTACAACGCATACTTTTCAATGCGCCGTCCTCACTGGCAGCGAGGCGTTCAGCGATATTGCGAATACCGAAAACAGCACTCGCGCTGGTGGAAGATGTGTGTGTAATCACTGTTGCGGAAAACATCAAGATAATATTCCTTTCCGCAAGATAATATTCCTTCACGGAATAAGGAGCTTTTTCGATCGGGCAGTAAGGCGGACACCTAAAGTCGTGACTGATCGGGGTCGCGCTCGAAGGAGGAGCAAGCTCTCTCTCTCTCCCGCGGCGTGGATGACCAGTCGACATCAACAGGAGAGCGTGTCGCGGCCAACTTATTAATAAACGGCGGTTTATTATTTTCCAAGTTTGAAAGTGAACGGCATCGGGCAGTCCGTATCTCACGGTCAGTAGAGGGAGTCTCGGAAGGCTCGTCATTTTTGTTGTTTTACGCGGAGTTTAACGAAAAGTGTCTCGGCGGTGGTCGCGGCGGCCGGACGGATCCACACCACCCGGGTCAAGACTGAGGAGCGGCCCATCAGTGACGGCTGGTCAGGCTGGTAGCGCACAGTTGGGAAGGGACGACAGTTGGGAAGGGACGTGGGAATCCGTGTCGCAGCTAATCGCTAGTGTACTAGCGTTCTCAATACGCGTTTATTCTGTTGTCGGTATTTTGACGATTTGTCACTGTCGGTGATCGTCTTGATAAATTACTCTGTCCGTTGTTGGTCGTTATATGAATACTTGTGTGTTTACTGATTATTGAGTATACTTCAAGCTAAGTGAAACTCTGTACGGGTGTGTACGTTACGATCGCACCAAGCGTGTCATTCTGTCACTGGTGGAATTGTTCATCTCGTATCTGGCGGGTGAGTAATCCGTTTACCGTTTGATTTCGTTTTCTATTTACTGGTGGTATATCTTGCGTCTGGCAGACGCATATTATTTCTCCTTTAATTCAATTTGAACTGGTCAGGGTCATAGCGTGGGCTGGTCCAGTAGAGTGGGCTGGCGGGGACTGAATTGGGAGGGGGCCAGTCGTCGGTGGTGGGCTTCTCCAGCAATTCTCGCCCTCTCCACTGGGGGTTTCCCTACCACACGTGCACACCTGGAACAGGTGAGGATCGGCCACTACTTACACTGGCTCTATTGAAACGACTTTCCGTGGCGACTTTACACCTCTAAACTCCTCTGATTGCTTCGTATCATCGTACTCCTCAAATGGTTCATATGCGTTATGCGTTTTTCGAAAATGTTTGAACTCGATAACCGCTAGACGCTGCATCTAGCGATGTGCAATTCGTGGACGATGCATTGGGTCTGGCTTGCCAGGCTACGTCTCCCCCATGACGCGACGCACATGCATAGTTAACAGAGACTCATTTTCGCCCATGAAGCAATCACGCATTACACGGCGCAGACGCCGCCCGTATACTGGCTGACCAATCAAATTCTTCAAATTGAGACATGGGCAGAGTTTGGTATGGGCGACGCGAGACGTGGGCGGAGTTTTGTTGTCAATCATCCACGCCGCTTGTCCCACTTAATGCGCTGTGACTGGATAACATAAGTTGCAGTTCTGATGCATTGTCATATATGATCCGAGTGGAGAGAAACGCCGAAATGGTGGGTGCCCCCCAAAGCCAGACACATGTTCCACAGGGAAGCCCAGGGAGGCACAGTGGGAAACCGGAAGCCAAGTTGTCCATAAGTAGAGGGTGGTGGCCATCTCTGGTTCGCCTTACTTAACTTTACAGGACTGTTACAGCCCCACCTCCCATTACAAGCACCTCCGGTAGTTAGACCCAAACGTACACAGAGGCGTTCACCCAACACTTA
Source organism: Bregmaceros cantori (assembly GCA_900302395.1). Taxonomy (NCBI): domain Eukaryota; kingdom Metazoa; phylum Chordata; class Actinopteri; order Gadiformes; family Bregmacerotidae; genus Bregmaceros; species Bregmaceros cantori. The sequence goes on along the minus strand of OMKY01218312.1, from coordinate 6,610 downwards.
GCACTATTAATTTAAGAATAAAAAAATTGCGTCAGAGTTACGGTGTGATGGGGCTAGTCCCGTGGCGTAGTTAGAGGGCTGGTGCTAAGCCAGCCCCAGTCATAGTCTTGTGTCTGTGCTTAAGAGCGTGTGGCGGCGTGAGATTCCTCTCGTCGTCCTCTACTGCCCTGCATATCCGCACGTCCCTCCACCCATTCCCCCCTCCTGCTCTCTTATCCCCCCTTTCTCACTAATGCTGTCAATAAAATTAAAAAATGGTGCTTGCACCCAAAAAAACAACTTGAACATTTTCACTCACAAATCATGATGCAGCTTAACATGAGGATTAAATTCATAAACAGCCGGTGGTTAGACTGAAACATACACAAATTTTGGCACTATTCATTTGAAAAAAAAAATGTGTGTTAGAATTACGGTGTGATATTTTTCTAACTACTCTAAGTGTTCTCAGCGACTTTATCCACTCAAAAAGCTGAATGGCGTTTCTGTCAGTCAGCTTGCCTTACAACTTGTACAACGTGTACTAAACCATGATTGAGAATGTCCTGACAGTTCACCTTCCGGCTTGGTATGAACACTTCAATGGTAGATTATCACACAAACTGACTAGGATTGCATCAATGGCCAGTAAAATCATTGGCAAACCTCGGAAACCACTGAGTCTACTGTATGAAGAGAAATAGCAGTGAGAATCTCGATGTCAATCAGTTCCATCCTCTTTCGAGTCAGTTTGTGCTTTTGAACTCTGGAAGGCGCTACAGAGTTCCTCTAGCAACTGAAAAGATATACATTAAATGTTTTGTTCCTAGAGCAATCACTGTTCTTAACGTGAATCAACTGTATTGTATAGCCAATACAGGGGGTGTGTTTTTGATTGATTGACAGGGACGGGGGCAAATCACCGCGCCATGCGCAAGTCAGTTTCTAGCTTTCAAACTCTGTATGCGTATCTATAGTCACACACACGCACAAGCTCACACACGTGCGCTGTTTGATCCAAGCACGCATGGACCTTGTGTGCTCCTTGTCATGCGTATGGACGTATGCACCCCGCGGGGTATCTATACACACTCACGCACGTGTGTGCATACCTGCACTGGGGCGGAGCCGCGAAGCAGGTTATGTTTTAGAGCCCCGCGGGACCAAACGCAAAGCAGTGCGACACGGGACAAATATTGAAAGCTCATTGCGGGTGCGGGCAGGACGCAGAGCGCATAGTGCGGGTGCGGGCGTGAGCGGTAATAAGCTGCAGTCCCGCAAACTAAAAATGTGCCTTGTGGCTTGCGGCGCAAATCTCGCACTGCAAGTTGCGGTGCAAATCATTCTCTCGTTGACGAGTGACAGCTGTCTCGCCACCGACAGGACCGCGGGAGATGAAATAATAAAAGTGACCCGCTGCCATGTAAGTATGTGAAGTGTAGTTGGCTTGTGCTGAGCATGTTTGCCGATGGCAGATACTGCTAAAAAGTACTATTTTTTGGACCACTACGGCGCAGGTTTGTAATCTCTGAATGCTTCTAGTTTTCAAACTGTATTTGGACAAATCGACAAGGTAGCCCCGAACGCTGCAACAATCTGGTGAATACAAAGCCAGCGACCGTAGCGACACGACCGGCAATGGAAACAGCATGCAGCGATGTCGACAGGAGTCGCTGTTGTCGGTCGTTGCTGGACGCTGGCAATGGAAATTGGGCATAACTGTAGCGATGAGGATGATGAGGTGATGATGAGACTGCTTTTTTTCTTTTAGTGTTGATGTTTTCATCATGTTTTCCCCTAGTGTTATCTTGTCATGTCTGAAATGCCTGGCTTACGGTGAGCCAAAGACAATTTTACACCCCGGTGGACAATAAAGTTTTATTACTACTACGCTAAAACGTTTTGAAATTGTAACCTCTTCCTTTGTGGTTGGTTGTGTTATACAACCACAACGTTGTATAACACAATCGAACCATTCCAAAAACACCGCAGATGAAAATTAAATTAAAAGAACACCAGAAAAGGATGATGACCCATGTTAGTGCACATTCTGCTACAAGCAGAGATTGTGGAAAATAAAGAAGAGGCTTTATTGCTATTAGTTCTGGAGCTCACTCCACCAATCACAACATGCGTGTGCACCATCTAAGCCTGTGCACCATCTAAGCCTGTGCTGTGCCGCCATCTTTTGGTAGCAAAAATGTACTGCAGCATAGATTGGCCGAGACTGCACGTTTAATTTAAACAGGTAACTGGTAATAGGGCTGTTATGAGCCATATTGGTGCCAGCTCTCTCGTGGGTTATCTACACTCTAACTGTACTGTACTATAAACTCGTATGCATTGTGGCATAAAGTACTGAAAAAAATCAAGTCTCCTGGAAAATGACTGGAGTCAAAATCACCCTCTTGCATTTAACAGTACTCAAATCTAGTACTTCAGTATGGAGACGAAACGAAAATATGAAACAAATAAAACTGGTACTAACCGTTTACCATTATTTTTATGTTCCTTTGAACCGGTTCAGAGCCCTGTTTTAGACAGCATTTGTACAGAATCTGGGCAGCAAATGTTTTTTTTCTTGTGAAAATAGTTGGCTGAAATATTTACAAATGAATACTAAAAATCAAAATTACTTCTGTGAAGCGTCTCGAGACGACCTCGGTTGAGATTTTGTCGCCGTACAAAAACCTGTTGAGTTGAAAACCACACACTGCAGCGGGGGAATTTAATTAACATAATAACATTACATGCAATGTATTGGCAGAGTCACCGAAAATCGGCCAATAATAAACAAACTTGTTGTTTGCGCATTGCTCCCTTTGACAAAATTTAAAAGTCTTAATATCACACATGAGTAATTCATCCTAACATGCAAACATTCATGAAACCAAGTTTATTTGCACAACTCATTAATTACGTATCAGTAAAAGTAAAACACTAATGAGGCAAATACAACATTGTAACAGGTGATGTCTGCAGCACATCTGAAATGTATAAATCAAATAGATCACGACCCATCACCAGATATGGCCAGAGTAGCCATAAAAATTACTCAAGTAAAAGTATTGTTACCTCAGCAAAATATTACTCAAGTAGGAGTAAAAAGTAGTTAAAATAGTTAAAAAAGTATTCCACAAAAAGTTACTTAAGTAGCGAAAGTACTGAGTAACTTTCAGTTTAAAAAATTAATGAAAAAAAATTAATGAAAAAAAAAAAAGATCGCCCGAGAGAGAGACAGAGACCGAGTGGGAGAGAGAGAGAGACACCAAGAGAGAGAGAGCGAGAGAGAGATATGACATCAACATATGTGCCTACAGTTTCCAACGGGTGTCGCTAAAGGCAGAGTTAATGTACCCAGTACTTTATAGTGACATCTCAGTAAAAAGTAGTTTTTTCACCTCAAATTTACTTGAGTAAAAGTAGAAAGTAACTTGTGAAAAATGTACTCCAAAAGTAAAAAAGTACACACAAATGTTTTAACTGAGTAAATGTAATGCGTTACTGCCCATCTCTGCCCATCACTGATCAATTTCAGTACTGCTGTGGGGGAAAGATGTCAGCATTACGACTCAAAATGGATGGAGAGATGTGCACTTCTCAAAATCATGTTTGTTCCGGACCAAACAAACCGAAATCTGGGAGGACCTCAGAATACCCACATGAGGCAAATATTGTAAAGCAACCACAAAACGACCACAATAGAGTTTTAATGGACTTCACATGCCTATTATAAACAAGGAAACATGATTTTTGATGTCACTTGTGCTTTGTTACTTGCCATATCATTCTATGGGCTATTCTAATTCTAATATCTAATTCTAATAAAATCTGCCTTACTGGTGCAGCTTTTGAAGTTTGGGGTTCAACACAGAGAGCTACAAAGTTTCGCTGTGTTTTGGGTAAAGTCGAGATTACCCTTCGACTAGAATAACTAAACACGCAGGCTCTTCGTAAAGCTAATGCAACACTACCACCTCGTGGTAAGGCTCAGAACTATACGAAAATAATGTACGCAACGTACCTAGATTTGACACACTAGACTAGGACATGTATTGGTGTCATGAGCGTCAGGAAATAGTTAGCTTTGGCAGTTCTAAAATCTGCTATCGCTTTATTCCTTAATGATTTGGACAGATATGGGCAGAGTAGCCATACAAATTACTTAAGTAAAAGTATTGTTACCTCAGCAAAATATTACTCAAGTAAAAGTCAAAAGTAGTCATCCAAATAGTTACTCAAGTAAAAGTACAAAAGTTACTTAAGTAGCAAAAGTACTGAGTAGCTTTCAGTAAAGGAATTTAAAAATTAGCTCAAATTCTCTTTACATATCCTCCTGAAAGGAGGGGGGAAGAGAGAGAGAGAGAGAGAGAGAGAGAGAGATAACGTCAACACTATTGTGCTAACGAATCCAGATGTACTAATTTTAAGTTGAGAGTATTGAACAGTGACTGGACGATCCATGTTGGTGCACAGTCTGCTACACGCGGAGACAGTGATCTATGACGGCGTCCTCTCTTGCAGGAGACGGAGCTGGACCGTTACACCTGGTACGCTGGGACCTGCGGCCGGAGGAACGGGGAAGACGCCTTGATGCAGTGTCACATGGTCAGAAACACTCTTCATTCAGTTACTTAGTCTAGTTAGTGTTATTTAAATGTACAATCACAACAGAAGATTAAGAAGCAATTATTCGTTGTAAATTAAAATTATCTTGGCGGTATGGCTCTGTTTGGAGGAACTCCCCTATATCCATGAGTACCATGGAAAAGCACTAATTCAGAGCAGCAGCAGTGTAGAGAATTTAGAGAAGGCAGCCGTAGTTTAGGGGATTCTCACCCCAGCACGCAAGGTGAGATAGCTAACCCCCTATGAACAGAGCCAAACAACGTGACAAGAGAACATGTCACATCATACACAACACTTTTTCCATCTTGGTGGTGGAGCAGGGGAAGGTGGTGGGTAGCAAAATAAAGCAGTACATGGTTTAGGAGTGGGTAGAATTTATAGGGTGTGTCCGGCCAATCGCTGGGGGAGAGAGTTAATCAGCTGAGGGGATACACCTGGATCAATTAGGAATGAATGAATGAGGACAGCAAGCTTCTTAACTATCATGGCCTGCCAGAAATGACCTTAGTACTTTAATAAATATACACAGGTCAGTGACTTAGGGTGTGTTGAGCTTGAAACCAAACTCAAATTGGGCTTTCAAAGCTTCTACATAATAAGTAAACTTCTAGAAGTCAACCTCCGCGATATAGCGCAATACGCAAATTGAGTGTAGCTTTTGTGCATCTGACGCTAAATTGTTGCCCTAAATGTGTCGCTTTGTCTCTTTTCTCAGTTTGCCCATAATAGGGCAATTCATCCTGTATAAATACCAGGGCTCAGAACCGGTTCAAGGAACGGAAACGAAAACCGGAAACGAACAGAAATTTACTGAATTTTACGAGGAGCGGAAACGGAAACGAAAAAAGATTGCTTCAACTGTTCCGGAACATTATGAAATCCACAAAACCGGTTAAAACGTTTTTTTCTGTTCTATATATATATTTTAACATATCTTAAGTCTAGGAAACTATTTCCGTCCACTTTCACTGTTAGTCATCAAGCCCCATGTATCTGGGGCTCCATCTTGTGGACAGATGAGGAAGTGAATGTAAATGCGTTTTAAACCCGGTTTTCACGTTTAGACAGTTGCACTGAAGTTCGAAAGTCCACCAAAAATATTTTGTATGAACTATATAAAAAATTTAATATTTCTCAAAATTAGGAACGAACGAAATGTTTGCATTCCGAACCGGTTCAGGACCGATATTTTGGTGGCGGAACAGTTCCGAGACAAAAACGTTAAAAGAGGCCTGGCTGAACCGTTCGTGATTTTGTTTTCAACCTGGTAAATACAGTAACTAACTATTTCAGCGCCTAGAATTAGAGCTGGGGTCAGAGCTGGAAGTGAAGGAAGCAGAACATTTACAGTTGGTGAGGATGGTGGCGTTCTGTGTGGACATCTTGTCTCCCGGCAAGCCCTCGTTGTTCCACTGGGCCACCGTGGCGTCGTCAGTCAGCATGGAGACCGGATCCAGCTCCTCGTTCATTGGAATGGGAACCTGTGAGGATCGGTTATCGTTAGAAAGAGGACGACAACTAGGAAAAATATTAGGGATTTACACCACGGCACCATTCAGCTTCTAGCAATGTTAGCTTCTAATTAAGAGGCCTAGGCTGTGTCCGAAATCCTCCATATAGTGCACTCACTTATAGTGCACTTAACAGCAACTGCCGAGACACTAGAATTGGCGCCGTCAAAACTATTATAAAATATAATTATAAAAAATATAATTATAAAATTCAACAATCATCACAGAAAGTCTGAAGTACTTACATTTATAACAATTTGCCGCAGTCGGTCGCAATTTACTCCCGCCGCGCCATTTTTAGTAAAGTTTAGGTCATTTTTAAAACGTCTCGCAATGCATTATGGGTTATATTGCTCCGTCTAGGGTACATCCGATGCTCACTACATTTCGCGGTGCGTTGTCGGATACTTTCAGTGCACTATCTAGGGTACGTGGAGAATTCGGACACCCCTACAAAATGGCGTGCACCCCATATAGTGCACTATATAGGG
>OMKY01218304.1:0-16948 GCA_900302395.1 Bregmaceros cantori | reverse complement strand
GAATACAATAAATGAAAACGCTGAAATTGAAATGTAAAAAAAATAATGCAAAAATACAAAAATATAGTATCAATTAATACACAAAATGTTTTTTTGCAACCAGCTACCAGCTCAAGCTGGTAGCTGGTTGCTGGTCGACCAGCAACCAGCTACCAGCTACCAGCAACCAGCTGTCAAAAACCTAGCTACCAGCAACCAGCTACCAGCTCAAGCTGGATTTTTCACTAGGGACCACTATGCTAGCAAAGTGCCACTGCACACAGAGTGAGTGCACACAGGAAAGAACATATCTAATCCAATGTGAGGGAAGAAACATGTTCCATTATGAATTTCCAGTGGCCTTTTCCTTTTTAAGGAGGACAATGTTATATACAGTGGTACTTGAAGCACAGAGCCTGCCAAGGGATGTGATGACCATACATGTCGTCAAGGATTTAACCCCTATGTTCCGAAATCCCAATGTTCCGAAATCTCTATGTTCCGAAAATGTATGGGGCAACCCCTAACAGCTACCCTAAACCTAACCCCTTCCCTAACCACTACCCCAACCCTAACTCCAAAATGACACATACATTTGCGGAACATAGGGATTTTGGAACATAGGGATTTCGGAACATAGAACTGACCCCTCGTCAAGAACAGTTTTTTCACATCTCCATAAATTCGAAACGATTTCTGAGAATCAGAGTGCGGTGACAGATGTTGCATTCTGAACAGAATGGGTACCATCCAAAAGGCGTGACCCTGAAGATGATGGTGGTGCATCTGATGGGAGATATGATCGACGTTGTGGCAATGATTGGAATGTTCCAGACTGCTCGCTTTTTAAGCTGACCTCACCTCGAGCGAACTTCTTGTTTATCAGTCTGATGCGTCAGCTGCACCTCCTCACCCGAAGACGTTGAACAATTTGGGCCCGGCCATTGGTTGAGGCCTACACCAAGGAATTTAAATTCTGAGTTAAAAACTGACAGGAACAAAATTAACCGTACCGGAAACAATATTTTTTTGTTCTAACCGGTTCGGGAACGTCAATTTGTTGGCAGAACTCATAACCGGAAACGTTATAATTGAGTTTCTGTTCGGAACGAAACGAGTGGGAAAAAATATTGGATCAAAGCCTGGACGAACACATACATTTCTGTTCATTTGGTAATCAAGTTAAAGCAATCACTTCATGTAGGTATTTAAAAGCTCCGAATAATTTTCAATCTGATTGTTTGCTGTCTAGCACAATGTTTGTTTAATACAACATATCTGAGTTTCCCTAACAATGCTGTCAGAATGAACTCCTTTAAAACTGTCTGAGGCTCTTCTCATCCACCAAACATTGTATTTGACCAGGCGGCGTGTGCTCGGTGTAGACTACAGCAAACTTTCCCACTGTTGTCGTTGCAGATAAGGTGGCATGACTCACTTCACACAAACCACCTGTTGCAGTGTACAAGTTCTGTTAAGATTTTTAGCCAAGGTCACCCAAGTTCCAATCTGTATCCAAACATTAATCAATATACTGTTCTACATGTTTTAGCAGCAATCTCAAAAAAATCGGAATCACATTTGCTTCGATCTGAACATCCCCAAATTCAAATACATTCTGACTGTATTTGAATTTTTATTCTGATTGAATGAGGCCCTAAAATTCCTCAGTATTGTCCTCTTCATTATAGTCTAGAAATCATGAATATTTATCAATGTACACCAAACTGTATTTTTCTGTAAAATTTGGCTGCCCTGTTTACCAGTGTTGATTCCCCTACATTTGAAGAAAATGAAGTGCTTTACACTTACAGTGACCTCTCATTAACGGTATTAACCCATTCTCATGGCAGCTGCCGTACCGTTAGATTTGGGATTTAAACCAGATTGGAACAGCCTGTACTACAAAGTTCAATTTGGCATTTGACGCGTTCACATATGACACCACCTTGGGCTGTAAAATGGTTTTGTTAACACTCTCATAATTGTCTAATTCTCTCTCTCTGTCTCTCTGTCTCTCTCCAGCTGAGCAGCATCAGCAAAGCCATCAACACCACCGAGGTTCCAGTGAAGGAGAAACATGCACGTCGTATCCTTTTCTTATCTATGCTCTGCTTGGCTCATCAGAAAAGGAGAACAGTTGGCAACGGCGATTAGAGGTGCACCGAGGGGCCGTTTTTTTCCCCGACTTTTTTCCAAGGATCGGGACTCGTAATTTTGTCACGATCGGTAAATGAGTCGGGGAGCCAAATGACTTTTTTTTACTTGGACTATTATTGAAATTGCCAATAGTGCCAAATAGTTTGGGTACTTACAATTTTTGCAGCATCAGAACTCTGTATCGGGGATCGGGACTCGGTATTGGGACTCTGTACCGGAGATCGGGATCGGCCGATCATTAATATCAAAGGATCGGGACCGGACCGGGAGCAAAAAAACGTGTTCGTGCACCCCTAACGGTGATGCATGTTGTTGCTATTTATCTGCCTCATTATTTCGTTCACACTCTGTGTCTCTTTATGGGATAGGTTGCCAATAGGGCTGTTGCTCGGTGATGTCACGGCTTGGCCGCAGCAGACATGGTGGTATCACCGCGTTCAGACGAACAGGCAGAGAGGGATATTGTGAACACTGTCTGTTTTTAAAAGTCTTCTATTAATGATTTACCCATGGTAATATGCTGTCAATAGCCAGCAGATGGCAGCCTAACTACGTCCATTGTATTTGCCCATATATAATGGACATGATACCACTTAACCGTTCGTAATACCACCAAAATGTCTGCCACTGCCAAACCGTGATGTCACATCATGCAACAACCCTATTGCCAATACATTAACAGTGGACAAAAACACTGCCCACCATAGACCAATGAGCTGTTAATTCATCATAATGTGTGTGGCAAAATGGCAGAGCTCTCCGTCTGTGGAAAATGGAATAACATCCACTTAGTTCAGCACTTCCCATCACGGCACATATTGAGACAGCATTCCTGTACCACCCAGATCGAGTGTACCACACTGTTGCAGCCGTTTCTGTGTCCGTCTAATGGGCTTCTCTGTCAATGACTCCCCACAGACTGGTTATTTTTTTGCTTAAACTACTCCCCTGCCTTGTAGCCTAATTCTCACCCTCCACGACTGAGTGCTGGCGCTGAGAAATGACAGCCTTCGGCTGTGTCCGAAATCGCTCCCTATCCCCCATATAGTGCACTCAACAGCAACGGCCGAGATATCGGACACTAGAGTTGGCGCAGTCAAAATTCATAATAAAATATAGTTATTAAAAATATAATTATAAAATTCAACAATCATCAGAAAAAGTCTTTAAAAAGTACTTACATTTATAACTATTCGGTCGGTTGTTATGTACTCCCGCTGTGTTTTTTTTTTTTTTTAAGTTTAGGTCATTTTCAAAACATCCTGCATTATGGGTTATAGTGCTCCGTCTAGGGTACATCCGATGCTCACTACTTTTTGCGGGGCATTGTGGGATACTTTCAGTGCACTGTATAGGGTACATGGAGAATTCGGACACCCCTACAAAATGGTGTGCGCCCCATATAGTGCACTATATGGGGGATAGGGAGCGATTTCGGACCCAGCCAATGATTCAATTACTTGGCAATTATCGATTATTAGATTAGTTGCCGATTAAGTTTATAATCGATTAGCCGATTAATCGTTGACTAATCGTTCCAGCCCTACTGAGACACCATGAAATATTTGTAAATAGACACCTGTCTACCTGCTCCTACTGCTCAGACTACAGTACTTCCTTAACTCCAGGGCTCAGGCATCATCCTGGGGACTCACAGGGAGAAGGGAGCTTACACCTTCTGGTCGTATGCTCTGGGACTGCCCTTGGCTAGCAGCTCCATTCTTAGCTGGAAGTTCTGCCACGTTCTCCACAAAGTGCTACGCGATGGACACAACAATGTAAGTTTCACAACTTAGGTTTTTCAAAAGAATTCCACTCATGAATGGTTGTAGTCATTGTATTATTACATTACAAGACACACGGGAGGGTGCAAGGGGAACTGATGCAACTCTGCCAAGTAAAAAATAAAGGCTCCATTATGTTTGCCTATAATTGACAATGCCTAACCTCCAAAGTTCAGCCTGCTAGTCTTATCAACATTCAAACAGAAATATGTAGCTATCTGCTTTGTAAACACCTAAGTCAATAACAGAATACAGAGCTGATTGTGGCAAAAAACACATCTTAACACTAGGCTTGGAACCACTATGTGCTACAGATCATGTAGCACATACAACATGTAAAATCCGGCTCCTGCATTCTCTTGAGGGTGAATCCGGATAAGCTCTGTAGTTTTTTGATGTGAAAATCCAGTTTTGCTCCTGATCTGCATCTAGCACTCGGGTCCCGCTTGTAGCAAGTTCTCAATTGCATAATCCCAAAAAATGACCCCATCCAACCACAGGTACTTTATTTCGTCACACATACATACATACATACATGTACAGTGAAATTCATCCTCCACAATTAACCCATCCCTGAGGAGCGGTGGGCTGCCACGTTTGCAGCGCCCGGGGGCCAACTCCCGATTCTGAGCCAGCCTTCCGGCAGGTCTATATTTACCATTTTCGCAACCGTTCCACCACCAAAATATTGTTCCTGATTCCTGAACCGGTTTGGAACACAAACATTTTGTTCGTTCTTAAAGTTACTTATATTGTGCAATGTTACGTTTGAGTTTATGGAAAATATATTTGGTGGACTTTCAAACTTCAGAGCAACTGTATTAACGCCATTACATTCACTTCCTCGTCTGTCCACAAGATGGAGCCCCAGATGAATGGGGCTTGATGACTGACAGTGAAAGTAGACGGAAATAGTCTCCCAGACATAGGATATGCTAAAATACATAGAGAACGAAAAACAAAAAAGCCGGTTTTAAACGGTTTTGTGGATTTCATAATGTCCCGATTCTGTTCCAGAACATTGGAAGAAATCTTTTTTTCTTTTCGGTTTCCACTCCACGTGAAATTAAATTCCCTAAAATTCTGCTTGTTTTCGGTTTTCGTTCCTTGAACCGGTCAGAGCCCTGCTTAGCACCTAATCAAAGAATGAACAAAAATAATGCTATAAGATTGTGCTTCTTCCTCACAGGGTCTCCAAGACTGCATGAGGCATTACAGCAGCCTGGTAGAGATCGGGGCCATGTGGGTGAGTGTTTGGATGGTGGACCCAAAATCATCCTGTTTGGTGGAACGACCCAAAATGATCCTGTTTTATCAGCCAGTGTATTTATTGAGGAAATGTACCATTTCAGGGAAACCTCCATGACAGATATGGTCAGCTGGTCTCGCTCTATTCCAAGCTGCTGTGCACAAAACTCCAGTTTCACATCAAGGTAAGAGTGATTTTTACATTTATTTGAGCGGTCTTGTTCATTTTAGCACATCAGATTTACCTACAACTTTACCTAGATGCAACAAAATATTGACAAACAATTAATGATAATCTATATTTATTTATTTATTTATTAGCGGTCTGACCCACTGCGTTACAGAGCCTTACGCATATTCCATATATGTATTCACATTAACACAACTCTCATGTTCCATTGTTATAACATTAGTGGTTTCTTACTTTTTGTATTTGTGGGGCGTAACGACACAAGAGCTGTTAGCATGCTACAAACCTAGTGAATGTCCAATAGTGAAACATGGTGAATAAAACAACGTCAATGTTCTTTATCCAAGCATGCAGACATCCCTGGCAACCTGGAAGTCACTGATGATGTTCTGGACCGAGCAGCAGGCACAGACATCAATAATGTGTAAGTCCATCTTTTTTGTTAACTTTGGGTGCATGGAGAATTCGGACACCCCTACAAGATGGTGTGCGCCCCATATAGTGCACTATATGGGGGATAGGGATTGATTTCAGACACAGCCAGTGTTTATATAATTTATTTGGATGACTGGGAAACAGTGCAACGTGAATGCATACCAATTGGCAAACGCAACTAATTAGCATTTCCACCAAATGGTGTGAATCTGTTGCAGACCAACACAATGCCTCAATGTGATCTTGATTTCAATCCCCTGTAATTGAATCCTGTGTTCAATCATTATTTGACTCAGTGGCTTTCTGTCTGTAAATCCTGTTACCATGTCTCTCGCTGATTACATCCGTTTTGAAGATGGCGTTTTAAATTGCTCTCACTCGTCCAGGCGACGACACGTTCCAGTAATCTAATTTAAGTAATGAGTGTCATGCCTCAAGCCTTGAACGTAGTCCACGGACCATGCCTTTCTTTTTTCTCCTTATGAAACTCTTAGGAAGTGTATAATTTCTGTTGACGTTCAAGATCCTTTCTCGACATGGACTTAGAAATGAAATATTAGATGTCTAATCTGTGTGCAGTAAGGGCAATCCATCATGAAACTGCTTTTATTCAGTAAAAAATATAATTTGCACTGTAGCAAAAACATGCTCCTAATAATTTATGCATTATGGCATATGTGTGCTTTGTGGTCTTAAGAGACTGAAGCTGCTTTAATTATATTCTACCATAGAATTCAAAAGCTATCAAATGTTAAGGTCAGCATAAGGGGTATTAAGGGCAGGGCAACTGTAACTGTATAAATTGAGTAATGACAAGTAGAGCTGCAAACGATTAATCGATTATTGAAATCATTGGCAACTAATTTGATAATTGACTAATCGGCAGTGATTAAGTATTTCCTTGTTTGGTCCATCTTCCACTGAAACGTGTTTTATATTTGTTGTTCCCAAAGCCAGTCTCCATTCCGAGGGTCATTTTATGCCCTACTACAATAAAGACGACACGTAAGCTTAGGTGGAAACCCTATTTCTTATAATTTAGCATGGAAGAGTAGGCTCTTCCATGCTAATACAAAAAAAATGGAAATGTTAGCAATAAGTGTAAATATTGAAACAACATAAAAGTTTGCAATATTAATTTTGCAAATCTTTAATAATATTTCATGTTTCATAATCATAATTATTCAGGCTAATAATCGTTCAAATTTTAATTGAAAAATGAATTGATAATTGATTAATTGTCAGGCGATTAATCGATTTTAGTTGCATCCCTAATGAAAAGTCCTTATTCTCTATCCTTTTTAACGACGTACAACCTTGCACGAGCCACCCGGTGACCGCTCGCTCGGGCACCAACAGCCGAGTCTTTGTGCTCGGCGGCGGCGTTGCTAACCAAACTCCTTCTCCTTCCAGCTTCCAGCTCAACGTGGAGGTGTTTGATTACCTGGACGCTGAACTGAAGGTGGCCGAGACAGGTGATCACCTCCACCGCCGTCAGGCTGCTGTAACCCAACACCTCGTCAACACTGCTGGGAGGAGCGCACACTGCTCCAGATGGGAGGGCTTGTAGCCAGGGCTCCAAACCGGTTCAAAAAACGAAAACCGGAAACAAACAGAATTTTATGAGGAGCGGAAACGGAAATGAAAAAAGATTTGAAGAAACTGTTCCGGACGTTTTTTTGTTTTTTCCCGTTCTCTATATATTTTATAGGGCTGCAACTAACGATTATTTTGATAATCGATTAATCAACCATTTTTACTGGCTTAATCGATTAATTTTTCCTTTTAAAATCGGAACAATTGTTAGCATTAATTATGATTATGAAACATTATTAAACGTTTGCAATATTAATATTACAAACTGTTTCGCTATCTCCATTTTATAGTAAAGGTATGAAAGAGCCTACTCTTACAGGCTAAGTTATGACTTATTGGGCCTTCATATAAGCTTACGTGTTTTACGTGTTGTGGAATAGGTCAAACCATGAAACGATTAATCGATTATCAAATTAGTTGGCGATTATTTCAATAATCCATTATCATCAATCGATTATTCGGTTGCAGCTCTAATATTTTAACATATCCTATGTTTGGGAAACAATTTCTGTCAAACTTTCACTGTCCGTCATCAAGCACCTTGCATCTTGGGCTCCATCTTGTGGACAGACGAGGAAGCCAATGTAATGGCCTTTAAACCCTGTTTTCATGTTAATACAGTTGCACTGAAGTTTGAAAGTCCACCAAATCTATTCTGTATAAACTATATCTAAACTGAATATTGCGCAATATAAGGAACTTTAAAAACGAATACATTTCTTGCGTTCCGAACCAGATCGGGTATATTTTGTTGGCGGAACTGTTCCGAGAATGAAAACGTTAAACATAGACCTGCCTGAACGTTCGGAACGGAACCTTTTAAAAATATTCCGTTTTCAAACCCTGCTTGTGACATTATTGCTATGTAATTACCAATTGCGCCCATAAAATAACTTAAAAAAAGGAGTAGAAACCCAACATTGACCATTGCAGGTTAATTTAATGATTAGTAAATAATACATTAAAAACTCAGCTCTAACCTTGGTGGTAAATAGTATCTTTTGTGTATCGGTTTGTACTGAGGGGAAATGCCTGGGCAGGCGCTAATGAGACGGATTTCCGATGGGTTGTGATGTGGGCGTAGTGCTAGCTGACAGGAAGTAGCCATAGATGGTGGCCATTTAGGGCTATTCGTTGCCACTTGTCCTGTACTTCCCCCAGCTATAGTTGACACACTAGAATCAAGTGGTTTCATTTATAGTCTTAGATCTAGCACGCAGGGAAAAGTGAAGAATATTTTTTACAGAGAGTATAAACCATAGACTGTATATAAAAATGGACACCTGGTGGAGCCTAGTCTCAGAAAACCGAGTCCTATGGGAATTCCAATGCAAATATTCCAATCTTAGCAGCCTGTTTTAACCTATTTAAAGATCTTTCCTAATTTTTAATGTATATTGCCGGGATAATTATCGGATAATTGTGTGAGGGGAGGGGGGGTCATAATTTCACAAACGCGTCAGATTTGGCTTTAATATTTTTTTTATTTCAGCTCCCATACGATCCCATTCATTCTGATTCTGTTGTTGGCGCCCCTAGTGGACAGTACCACCGGAAGAAGTTGTATGTGGGGTGTCTCTCTCTCTCTCTCTCTCTCTCTCTCTCTCTCTCTCTCTCTCTCTCATATACTGTATAGCTCTCTCTATCTCTCCTTGTACGGGTACTTTCAACAATGGCAGCGTGCAGTCGGCGGCACGACCCGAGTTTGATGTGTATGTGAGAGATAATCCCTTAAACATGAAGATAGAAAGTGAAGGTTTTAAAGGGGGATTTGGTTCAGAGGACCATAAAGAGGTGACATCAAAAACACGTTTAAGACAGTTTCCTAACAAAAGAACGACATAGTGTGCCGCCTCACGTCGGCCGTGTGGGGGCGTGCTGGCCAGCTGCCACGAGCCGCTCTGTGCGGCGGGTGTGATGTATGCTGTAGATCGGCCCACGTCGTCCCTGAACAAGCCGTCCTACGTCCAACCAGGTCTGTGATCCGGAGTTCGGCGGGTGTTTGAAATGGGTGCAGCAACAGTGCTCACAAAAGGCTCCAATGCCCTTCTTCCAACTCTTTGTCTCCATCGCTCCCCACTGCTTACACGGGTGGTTGGTGGTGGCGGGGCAGTTGGTGGACTTCACATTCAAGCAACTTCTTCGGTTAATGATATTTGCAGTTTCAACATAATACAATTTATTATCTTGTTATTATTTATTTTAGCCCCAAAACGTGGGTGTTAAAATGAATTGGGATGTTTTTCTACCATCTTAAAAAAAATGTTGAAAAAAAAACATTTTTTTGACAATTGCATACACAAATGGTGTCACCTCTACTATAACGGAGTTAGCCAATGAACAATCCCTCTGCAAACATAAACTGTTTAAGAACTATTTTTTTCTATGTCACATTTAAGCAGCACGGTGAATGCTGTGCTAAAGGCATTTCTGTGCTCCCCCAGTGCTACGGCAGCTCAACACTTCCATCGCCATCTCCACGCTGACTGGGGCTCAGTGTCGGCTGGCTCCTCTCATCCAAGTCATCCAGGACTGCAGTCAGCTCTACCACTTCACCGTCAAACTGCTGTTTAAGCTCCACGCCTGTGAGTGTGGGGGTGGCTCTGGTAGACATTGGAGTAATCAAGATATTTTTGTCAAGAAGCTGTGTAAAAGTTACCAACTTCACATGTTTTCAATGCTTTTTTGATTGGAAGGACCTGAGCTATGAAATCGAGCATTTAACAACGCTGTGCTTATATTTGTATCGGCATGTTTAGTGGAGAGTTTAAACTGTATTTAAGGCTTTAGAGCAGGGCTGCTCTTTAGGTAGATCATGTTGTGGGAAAATCGGCAGACTCGTACCAGGCGTCGCTAGGATCAGAGGTGAAGTTTATTGAAAAAGTCACATGCTTCACTCTCTGACAATCCCAATTAATACACTGACTGATTAAGCTTTTAAACACAAACAAGACACGCCTCTTTCACAGATAAGGTATGGATCTGTGTGTGCATGTGTTGTTATTTAAGCGGCCACAGCTGTTTGTGTCTGTGAAGTGGACAAGAGGGGAAGCTTTCCTCTAAAAATATAGTCTGTCGGTATCATAATGATAGTATCATAATTGCCCACTACAATCACAATCTCGATCGTGGAGGGTGTCAGAGTAGATCTTCAGGCAATCTATTAGCACTGTAGCCTGTAACGACTATA
The DNA here is from genome assembly GCA_900302395.1 of Bregmaceros cantori. Classification (NCBI taxonomy): domain Eukaryota; kingdom Metazoa; phylum Chordata; class Actinopteri; order Gadiformes; family Bregmacerotidae; genus Bregmaceros; species Bregmaceros cantori. The sequence continues at coordinate 6,366 of OMKY01218304.1, read as the reverse complement.
TTCACATTAACTTGACTAGGTTTATTTGAATGTAAAACATATGTCAGATAGGGCTGCAACTAACGATAATTTTAATAATTGATTAGTTACCGATTAGTTGACTAATTGGCTGGATGTTTTTTCTTTAAGAAATTTCACAAAATACTAACGCTGACCAACATTTGAAAGAGATTAATCTTGTTAACTTCAAATCTTCAAAACAAACTTGGTTCTTCTTAACCAACAAATGTACAAGTTACTTTCTCTGAGACAAACTTATTATAATTCATATTGTAACATTTAGATTTGTTTTATTATGTTTGATGTGTTTCTTCTTTTCCATCAATTATCACCATTTAGTATTTCATATTTTCAAGTATGATGTATTAATACCAAATTTGCCTGAACCAATGGGGGTAATGTCAGCACAAAACTGGTGAAATATCAATGATTAAATCTCTTGGCGATTTATCGATTATTAGTTGCCGATTAATTCTAAAATCGATGTCAGATCAGATGGCTTTATGTCCTGAAAGAGGAGAGAGTTTTTAATAGTTTTATAAAAGGGAGTTTAGACCTAGATAAGCAGGCTGCCCAATTTCTTGTTATTATTATTGTTATCATAATTTGAATAAACATGTGTTGATTTTTCAGGTCTCCCGGCCGACACATTACAAGGACACCGTGATCGTTTCCGTGATCAGTTCCAAAGGTACCACATGCTTTTGTTATCATGGCCTTATTTGCATTTGAAGCTTCAGATTGGATCCAGCCACCGGGTAACTGGTTCTTTGCATCGTTGATTTGCCTCGCTGTCTGTTGCTACGGCAGCAGAGCAGTAAGGCAGAGCTACGCTGCCAATGGCCCTTCGATGATGTAGGGCTGCTGTTTGAATGGTTACCGGAGACAAAGTCCCTCGTTCAAGTCTCAAGTCTTCTTGAGCAAGTCAAGTCATCATCAACATGCTGTAGTATTATCTCCAGAATCTGATTTTAATAAAGTAGCAAAAAAAAGCAAACAATGCTATTATAAAAGCAAAACTATTGCTTGCTTTTTTTTTTTTTTTCCAAGTTATTTTTTGGGCGCAAGCACCGTTTTTCATTTATTGAAATGGCACATTTAAAAAAAAATCTGTTTCCTTATTTCATTTCGCTCCCATGTGGAAGTAGCGATAGGTGCACAATGGAACACCTTTATTTTTATTTTTTTAATAATACTCCAAAACGTTTTGAAATGTTGACATTGTGGTGTATAATGTACGTTGTAACTATAGCATACCCAGATAATCCTCTCCATTCAAGCCAGCCAACGCTCCATAGGAGTGTCTGTCACCTTCAGGGCAGGTTGTCACGGACACCAAGCTCCTCAGGGGATGGAAAACTCCCTCCTCGGCTGACATGTGAATGTGTGTGTGTGATCCTCAGTCTCAAGGCTTTCTTCAATAAAGCCCGGGACATGCTGTACTTCAAGAGACTGATCCACGTTCCCAGACTCCCTGATGTAAGTAGCGTGTGACAATGGATGTGTCCGAAATCGCTCCATATCCCTAATATAGTGCACTATATGGGTCGCACGCCATTTTGTAGGGATGTCTGAATTCTCCATGTACCCTATATAGTGCACTGAAAGTATCCCACAATGCACCGCAAAAAGTATTAAGAATCGGATGTACCCTAGACGGAGCAATATAAATTGACGTTTTAAGCAATAAAAGAGCAATAAAAAGACGTTTTAAAAATGACCTAAACTTTACCACGGCAAATAGTTATGAATGGAAGTACTTTAGACTTTTTCTGATGATTGTTGAATTTTATAATTATATTTTTAATAATTTATATTTTGTAATTAATTTTGATGCCGCCAATTTTAGTGTCCGAAATCTTGGCCGTTGCTGTTGAGTGCACTATAAGTGAGTGCACTATATGGGGGATAGGGAGTAGGGGATAGCGGGGGATAGCGAGCGATTTTGGACACAGCCAATTTTATATTTCAAGGAAAATCTTTATACATGTTTGAAAGACATCCTGGATACTGAGGCTGAATAATATATTAAGTAGATTCTCATGATAATAATAATAATAATAATATTTAAATTTTATTCATACCGCACCTTGCATCCTGTAGGATCTCAAGGTGCTACAAGACACTATAAAAACAAACAGTGAAAACAGATGGTAAAACACAACGCTGAAACATTAGACATTAAAAGAAAAAATAGAGTGGGGGGGGTGCAGAGTGGTTAGAGAGTGCGTCCCACAGGCCAGGCAGTGCGCCGGTTTGCATACCGTCTCTGGCTTTTCTGCAATGTCTTCCCCCGACTATTCATCTCAGTTTCCGATTTAATCCTGTCACTATCTCTCTCAATAAAGAATGAAAAACGGCGCTGGCCCCCCAAAAAACAACAACAACAATAAAAAAAAACAATAGAGCAATACAGTGGGCTAGAAAAACTTTGGAAAAAAATGAATGTTTTTAGGCCACTTTTAAAACTCAAGCGACTGCAGAGCTCTCCGGTCAGATGGCCAAAGTGTTTCCATTCTGCGCAAGATCATGCAACGCACACAAAGTATCACTTTTAGTAGTGGCGGTAAGGGCAAGGGTACTCGGCCACCAACATAGGTCCTGAGGTAGCTTGCCGGATCATTTATTGTCCTTTTTAAGTGTGCGGTTAGTGTCCAGTAAGCAAGGAACATGTAATGTTGAAAAAAAGATATGATAAATCAAAATAACAAATAAAAGAAAAGCAGCCAGAGGGGGACAGATGACTGTGTGCTCGAGCCGAACGCAGACTGAGTTAAAAAAATATATCTTTGGAAGCGTGTGACAGGTTGCTGTATTCATTGGTAAGTACTGTAAGTGTGTAAAAAAACGAGTAAATGGAACGGCTTGGGCAGATTATTGAATCATGCGTTTGTGGGGCACAGATCCACACTAGAACATTTGGGTGTGGAACAATAAGTGTGTGCCTAATTGCAGTGCTGATTTCATTGTTTTCCATCACCAGTCTCCACCAAACTTCCTGCACGCTTCCGCTCTGGCAAAGCATGTGAAGCCTGTGGTGAGGATGGCCGACGAAGAGCCTGAACCAGAGTACGACGACGATGATGACGATGATCCTGAACCGCTGATTGAAGTCAGCGATGTCACGACCACAGCAGCACCTCAGGTGAAATTGAGTTTCTGTTATGCTTTACCCCTTTTGTAGGACTTCTCTTAGCTTCATTTTTTTGGGGCCAAGTTTGCAGAGCTTTGCCGGGGCCATTTCCAGGGGTCTACAAAATATTTTCTACATTTTCTGCATACAACATGGAGGAGAACGCTGTGTGTTCCGTCACTGTGGATAATTTTGCCAAGCCGCGCGACAAAACGGCCACTCGCGTGAGATTTTCATCACGGACTACCTGAGATGTTGACGTTGCAATGAAAAAGTGAGGTGATGTCCTGTGCAAACCACTCGTGGATTCAAAAGACGTCCAGTCACGCTCCAAGCATACGAAGGGTTAATAATAGAGGTGCACCAATCCGATCCTCAGATCGGAGATCGGGTGCCGATCAGACTTTTTTTTTCCAAGGATCGGGACTCATGATTTTGTCCCGATCAGGATCAGTAAATGAGTTGGGGAGCCAAATGACTGTTTATTTACTTTGACTATTATTGAACTTGACAATTGTGCAAACTAGTTTGGGTACTACCAATTTTTGCAGGATCCGAACTCTGTATCGGCACTTGGTATCTGGGATCTGGACTCAGTATCGGGACTCGGTATCGGGACTCTGTACCGGAGACCGGCATCGGATGATCGTTAAAATCAAAGGATCGGGAGGGAAAAAAACGTGATCGGTGCACCCCTAGTTAATAATCTTTTGTATTTCAACATGGTATAAATACACTTTTCTTACCTTGACAGTCGGATATCTTTGACCAGACCTTTGGGCCTCCCAACGGAGTCTTTGACGATCGGTGAGTTGGCGTTTCGTCCAGACCTGTGTAATGCATACTTTTATTAACTTTTCTACTTTTATTTACTAATGCGTGTGCTCATTGGTTTTCCTTTAGCGATTTGCAGATTGAGCGCCTCAAGCAGGAAGTGGAGATGCTACGAGGCGAGCTGGAGAGGGTGAAATCAGAGGTGAGTGTCACATGCTGGTACGCACTAAACAGTGATCAGCTTCCGCACGGTCGGCTTGCAGTGCCATGACTCTCCTCTCTTCCAGTCCTTTGGCCAATTCCCAATGCAAGGGACTAATAGGACTAATATTAATATAGTCCGTGTTCTAGAGCATTGTTATTTTTTTGTGTGTCCATTCTAGGATAATGCAGCAGGGCTTGAAAATGAAATTATTTATTTTTAAACGTTCCGTTCTGAACGGTTCGGGCAGGCCTATGTTTAACGTTTTTGTTCCACCAAAATATCGGTCCGGAGCCGGTACGGAATGCAATTTTTTTCCCCTTATATAAGTTCCTTATATATATTGCAGTTTAGATATGTTTTATACAGAATGTATTTGGTGGACTTTCAAACTTCAGTGCAACTGTACGTTAAAACCGGGTTTAAAACGCAATTACATTTGCTTCCTCGTTCCTCTGTCCACAAGATGGTGAAAGTGGACGGAAATAGTTTACCCGACATAGGATACGTTGAAATTATAGAGTGAAGAAAAGAAAATGTTTTTAACTGGTTTTGCGCATTTCATTATGTTCCATTTCTGTTCCGGTACAGTTGAAGAAAACTTTTTTTTAGTTTCCGTTTTTAGTCTTTCACTTTCGTTCCTTGAACCGATTCAGAGCCGTGATGCTGTGTCATGCTGTCTCTTCTGGTTTCCAATCATAGCCGTCAGAAGGACTTGCCCTAAACATGCTGGCACGCATTCACACTTTTGAGAATGTGACACGAGCAGATGCAACCTCCATGGTGCTCTGGCGTGCGTCAGAGGGGCGCTGATGCTGGGGGCGTGGCGCTTGCCGCGGATGAATTCTTGTTGGGTGTGGAGAAGTTATGGGACACTGACCAAGGTGTGTGGAATGTAGCAAAGAGCCTTCAGACATGAACTGATGCTGCTGTGTCTGTTTCCCACTGACTGGTTCCTGGTAGTCATGTTCAGGGAATCTGCAGATTAAATATACTATCAGGGTGGTAGAAAAGTCTTGATTGGAATTACTTATATCATTTTTTTTCAAAAAGATAATAACTTAAACAGCAATTCTCACTGGCTTGGTAAAGCATTAATTTAGTCCACAATAGGGGCGCGCGTTGGCCGAGCGGGTAAGAGAACGCGTCCCCCAGACCATAGGTCGAGCAGTGGCGCATGTTCAAATCCCCTGTCCGGCTTTTCTGCAAGGTCACCCCCAACTCTTCATTCAAGATTCCGATTTATTCCTGTCACTATCTCTCTCAATAAAGAATGAAAAACATCTATATAAAATAAGGTTTGGGCAGTACTTGAAATGTTAGAATAGTACATGATTTTTAATTGTTTTAAAATATATATATATATTATAATTTTGAATTATTTATTATTTCTGATCAGTTGATTGGATCGGGACATCACTAGTAAATTGAAATAAATACCTGATCTTGCCTCGGATACTAACATTGGAAAATAGTGTCATGAATACGTAATTTTTGAGTGAGCGTGTGATGGTTGTCTGCCATCTGCTCGTGTATAAAATGTTGCGCAGCTTGTGTCGAACAAAACCATGGATTTACGCTGAGATTTTGACTTGTGCGCGATGCGGTTTTGTAGGCGCAGCGCTACATCACACAGCTCAAGTCCCAGATCAACAGCCTGGAGGCGGAGCTCGAAGAGCAGCGTGCGCAGAAGCAGCGTGCGCTGGTGGAGAGCGAGCAGCTGCGCATGGAGCTGGAAGCCACGCGCCGACGCAACGCAGAACATGAGAGCATGACGTCCACCTTCGTCGAGGCTGAGAGTCAGTAACACTTCAGTAATCTCCCGCCTATTTGTACACCTTAGCGTGACGCAAGACTGACACATTTTCATAACTTTTAGTTTAAGTAGCATATGTCGCATTAAAAGGGCTTCAATTCAACAATGGTGCTTTCTCATTTGTAACAAGCAACATCTGAAACAACAACACACAAATAGTGGTAAACAGCAGCAGAATGTTTATTTTTCTTCTGGATTGCTCTGGGACCCACAAAAAAATTGATTGGGGGGCTGGATTTCGCCAGTTAAATAGACCTGCCTTAGGTGTTGCGAGAATTCTTGCGTCCTTGCATGTTTTTTTTTCGTGTGCATTTTTGGCGACCGCAAAATGCAAGGGTGTGTAGGGTATTGTCTAGATAAGTTTGCAACTCTTGTGTGGCAAGGACTCGTCTTTTTTTACCATGTTTTATATTTCTTCCATTCTACTATTACTCTTACTGT
>OMKY01218303.1:0-12466 GCA_900302395.1 Bregmaceros cantori | reverse complement strand
CCCCTCCTGTCCCCCCAGACTCCCTCATCACAGTGGCCCAGCACCTGGGATCTCTGAACCTCCACGTTCTGAAGGGCCTGGAGAACATGGCCAGTTACAGTGAGTGCAGCCTGCAGTAGTGATGAAGTGGACTAACCACACTTAGTGGACGTTTGTCATTCCAAAAGTAGTGAGCATCCATGTACCCTACACCAAGCAACATAACCCATGATGCATTGCGAGACGTTTTTAAAAATGACCTAAACTACAGAAACATGACACAGTGAGAGTCAATAGCAACCGACCATGGCAACACGTTATACAAGTACTTTTGACTTTTTGTAATGATCGTTGAATTATATATAAGAATTTTGACGGTGCCGACTCGTTGAGTGCGCTATAAGTAAGTGCACTACATAGGAAGTAGGGCGATGGGGAACGATTTCCGTCCCAAAAGTTCACTGCATGCTGTGGATCGGCGGAGGACTGCGGTGCTGCTGCGGAGCTGCGGGTGTCTGGTGCGGGCAACTGATCCAGCTCCAGCGGAGGCTCACTGGAAGATTGAATTGCAGCGCGAGTGACACGGCGACGAAGTTCCGGCAGGTTGAGTGACTGGTGGCCGATCCGGATCGTGAGTATGGATTGCACATCACTACCAACGGCGGACAGAGCTCCATCTAAGCGCGCCAACGAAAGTCCTGGGCACTAGATACTGTTGATACTACTATTGACACAAACTCTTACTACATCGTATGACTGTGGGTACCCAAAATGTATGTTTGATAATTGTTGTCCTGTCCCGTCCGTCTTGTCTGGGTTTGTCTTGGTTTAGTTATATATACCAGTGTGTTTTGTTCCTATAGTGGGTTCCACTAGTTCACTTCTGTCTATTCTCTCCTAAACATATTCTCTCTCTCTTTCCTATCCATACTACATAAATAAAAGTGGAACTTACATTCTATTGGTGGACCATTTATTGCATGTCAGCACAGATTGTGCATTTCAATGTTGAATTCATAGCACAGTATCTCTATACTGATCTGGGCCTTTGGTAGGCGAGTCATCTGTAATTATTTACGGTGTCCGAGGGTCACGGCGGTAAATAATAATAATTTTTGTGGCAAAGTTGAGGTTGCTACACACATTTTCAGAAACCCAAACAAAGCAATATGTCGGCTAATGTAGCCTGAAGAAACAAGCACCTTTGTAGATAGCCATTTTGGCCGGATCCACAGGTCAACACCAAGCTAGTGTTGTTCTATTTATCCCCTCCTGTCTTAACGAGCAGACATGACAAAGAACAGCACACTGCTCCAATGCGGTGATGCGTCATTCGCACAACGAGCCAGCACCAGGAAGAGCCTCTTGTGACAAAGCCTCTTGTGAACCAACTCCAATCGGCTGTACAGTAAATAGCTGTACGCGGTCGTGTGTAGAGCGGCCACAAGTGATCACACCCCCATTACACAGGCTCACTTTGGTCTACAGACTCTACGCTGTATCCATCTAAAGCCCAATTCGCACTGGACTTTTATTACCCAAGGACCCCTGCTATTTCTAAATAATTGCAGAGGTTCATTTGACATGTCTGAGTTTCATTTGACATGCGAATGTGCGACTCTACAAGTCACATATCCATAACAATAAATAACTACCAATGCTCTCACTAGACACCATTCAGACCCAGATGCGCTGTGTACTGTCTGTCGTTAAATACATTTCATTCATTCATTCAAATAAAATTTCATTCATTCATTCACCAGACTACTGAAAGATATCAGATGATTTAATGATTTGTCTGGGGCCACTGTGTGTGTGTATGTGTGTGTGCGCCTCTGCCATCATATATAACTATAACTGCTTATAATACATATAGAATATATAAATGCATTTATAGATAGGTGTTTTTTAAATAACCACGAGCAAAGCACCTTGATATATGTATAGATTTTGGGGGGTATTTTCATCTTAATAAAATGAAAACGCCATTGAAAAGTATAAGATATCTCCTTGACATTACATTTTTGAGTTGGATGACAGTGATGGATGATACTGTGCAAGTAATTAAAATGCAACTTTTTTTGGTTATTTTTTCGGCGCAGGTGCCATTTTCTCATTTTCTCGACAGTGTGAAAGGGTGAAGGGGGAGCCATTCACGGCGTTGCATTACTGTGATCCACAGCAACAACACTATGTATGGGGCTTCCCCATACATAGTGGAGATTCTTAAGCCACTACACCACGGGACCATCCCCGAAATTCAACTTTGAGCGTCAACAGGAAATTTTCTGGTTCTGCTACACGTATCAAGGCTAAATAAATAAGGCTAAATATCAATGACTAAATAAATCATTTCCCAATTGGGATCAATCAAGTATAGGGATGCACCGATACCTGTATCGGGTATCGGGCCCGATACTCACTTATGCACTCCTACTTGTACTTGTCAAACAGTTGCCGATACCATGAACCAATACCGTACCGCTACTGTGAAATGAGGCGGTGCTGCCTATTCTACTCTAACCTACATTCATGTCAAAATAATATATCAAATATACATAGGCTTCATTTTTTTTTATTTAAAAAAAAAAGGGGGGGGGGTTATCGGTAACTCGGTATCGGCGAGTATCGAAATTATTGTACTCGTGTCGCTTTTCAAAAAAAAGGTTTACTGATTGTGACAATGAGTAACTAAAATGCCCAGAGACACAATGAGTCTAAAAACTACACTACATTGTTTTTAACTGAATACAGAATGTGTGCAACGTGCGAAGCAAAGTAACAAGGACCGCCCAATGAATAGATACAGGCCGTGCCTCGGGTTGGGAATCTACAATAAATCATTCACATGGTGTTTTGGTTTGGGAAAGAATCTGCACGGATTATCAGGCAGTGTTTTCATCTTGAGTGTCCCAGACAAGGAACACGGAGCCAAGTACAATAGAGCATTGCCAATCCCCAAACAAGGCTACCAGAAAAACAAATTTTAAAACAAAAAGACGCCTTTGTCCCTGTTATTATTCTGGGATGTTGAATGTTTTACGAGAAACCTGACATCGACCTGCCAATGCGTCTCAGCATGGAAATTGGCTACCGGCTATCAGCTATCGTCACGCATAAATACATGCAAATCGGCTGTGGTGACTATTTTTCACCTTTTCCCATCTAGTGATGACTTGACCAGACCGTCTGCTGTTTAATAAATGGTGCTTGCTTATTTGCAAGTCGTCAACATGTTCCTTCTGTCAAATTTACATGCTGCTGGGCCTTTGAGATTTTCAGACACAATGCTTCCCACATGAGGAATTTTTACTTTCTTGTGGTTGTTTATTGTATCCCCGGAATGTCCAAGCTTTGGTTTTGTATTTGCCTCCGCTGCTGCAGCAGGTCCTTCGTGTTAACACGATAACTTTTGGCCTTGTTTAGCTTGCAGCGATCGTAGTAAGTTGTAGACTAATCTCTCTCTCTCTCACTCTGGGACGCCCTCTCGATCTCTCTCTCTCTGCCTCTATCTAGTTTTTGTAATTTTAGTCCCGCTCCCGCCCGCAACTAAAATAATGTGTCCTGCACCCGCCCGCAAATCCCGCAGGATTCCGAGTTCCGAGTCGGAACGGGGTCGGCTTTGGGCAATAGGCGAACGTCGGAACTTCCGTTAATACGTGGTGTATTAACGGAAGTTCCGAGTTTAGACCAGCATTTACATCTGAAGTATGGTATATTTTTCCACTAGATGAGCTCTTGCTGAGTCTCCTCTTCAGTCATGATCGGGAGAGCAGAGCCGAACACGGAAGAACAGAACGGAATCTGATTTTTTTTTCCCGCAACTTTATTTAAAATGTAAACAAGCGACGCGACCAGGAATGGTAGGCGTTAGATCGGAATCGGACACAAACGCTATAAGTATCCGATCCAAATAGGTCGAAGAGGAGCCGCATGCCGGCGGAGCCTCGCAAGCTAAATTGTTTTTAGCTTGCGGGACTGCGGCTCAATTCCGCTCCCGCCTGCACCCGCACTCCTCTCGCTGAGTCCCGCCCGCACCCGCAATGAGTTTTCATTTTTTGTCCCTCGTCCCGCAATGCAGGGCTCTACACTAGAGTTCTAAAGTATTAGAAAATATAATTATAAAAAATAGAATTATAAAATTCAACATCATTTATTATTGTATTGTTTAAAATTGCTTGCAATGCATTATGGGTTGTATTGCTTTGTCTAGGGTACATCAGACATCAGAATTCGGACACCCCTACAAAATGGCGTGTGCCCCATATAGTGCACTATATGGGGCCTAGGGAGCGATCTCGGACACAGCCATTGTTCCAACATTGTTCCTGTGTGTAAAAGAGGTATGACCCTGTTTGGGGCAGAGCTAACCTAAGCTAGCATAAAATGTGGCCAGGTGAAACAGGCGCATGGAACAAGTTGCATATTTTGGCAGTAAGTAACTCGGTGGATCTTAGCAACATTCAGCTTCCAGACAGAGATAAGACTCCCTCAGTGGCCGTTAAGGTTTTCCTAAGAAACACACGGATGACATACAAGCTGAGATTGCATTTGCTCCATTACATTTTTTGTGTACTTTTTAACTTTTGGAGTACATTTTTCACAAGCTACTTTCTACTTTTACTCAAGTAAATTTGAGGTGAAAAGCAATTTGCTATTCATTACATTAACTTGGCCTTTAGCGACACCCGTTGGGAACTGTTGGCACAGATGCGTCATATCTTTCTCTCTCCCCCTCTCTCGGTCACTCTCTCTCTCTCTCTCTCTCGCTCTCTTGGTCTCTGCATCTCGCTCTCGGGCGCTCTCTCACTCTCTCTCTCTCAGCCTCTATCTGTCTGTATTTTAAAAAGATAATTTGTCCTAATTTTTTTTTCTACTGAAAGTTACCCGGTACTTTCACTACTTAAGCAACTTTTTTGTGGAGTACTTTTTTTTACTTTTACTTGAGTAATATTTTGCTGAGGTAACAATACTTTTACTTAAGTAATTTTTATGGCTACTCTGCCCATCTCTGCATACAAGGTATTAATCTCTCATGTCTACACTGGTATTGGTTCTGATAACGTACTATCACTACACTATATTACGTATATGCTACGTTTCTGTGAAACGTGGGCACTTTCTGACAGACACTGGCTGTTTGATCTGTCCTTCCTTATATATTTTGGGTTTCAATAAACCTCTTGAGACCCATTCAACCAGTGTGCTTCCTCCCTATCTGAACTCAGCAAGGTTACTGGATATTGCTTTTAGAATATCCATAACAGCATACTACACATGGAAGGCACATCAAGGCATCTTCCCTGGATGGAGAGTCTGTAGCAGCTGTTCAATCTGGCAACATTAGATCATCATACAAACCTCACGGTGCTCACAATCTGCATTTTTTTTTAAACGCAGAAATCTAGGGAACATTCGTTCTGGGCATGTGCATGTGTGTGGGCTACTGCAGTGTCATATTTGGAATTTGATCACAGTGAATCTGGAGCAACTGTTGAAATTGTGAAATGGAAAAATATGATCTTAAATTTGAATTTACATAAAATATTGTTGAACTAGAAACACTCAGAGATTGCAAAACTCCGCCGTGGTGGTACAAAAAAATAGTACTTTTAGTGCTAGCCGTATGTGTGGTAAGCCATTATCAATGCAAGTGCTCGTAGAGTAGTAGCGTGGTGAGCCAGAACCAGCGCAATGTCCACGCATAGCACAACGCTAGACTTAGTAATAGTTAGGAAGGTGACGCTGTTGGACCTAACCAATCATTCAGATTTTTACATGGAAACGTCTCATTGACCACCCTGTGCACTAACCAGGAAAGGAACTTTCCATCCATCTATCTGTAGGTGTTGGTGATTAAGTACGATTATGTTGCTTGGTGCAGGCACGGCAAGGTGCCTTGTAACTCTGCCAATTAACACCAACACTAATAAATATTCAACTCCCTCCGTTGTTGTAATAACTCTGAAAGAGTCAATGAACTTTGACACTGCATATTTAACACTGTGAAATTTACTGTGTAGAACGTTCGGTCTAAAACACCTTTTATCTACAGACATGATCCCAGATGCGATTGGTAAGGCGAATCATAATACCATGGTCACTTCATTCGGTGCATTGAGCATTGAGTGTCACAAGCCTAAAGCGACAGGAGCTGTAAGGTGGATAATCAGTAAAATTGGGAAAGCAGTTGGGGAACCAGCTTGGACACATGCAACTTTCAAAACTAAATTGCGAGCACACCATTGAATGTAATAATAATTTATGCCTATAAACAAAGTATTTTGCGGCACTATTAAATTGGAAATGTGCAGGGCTGTGGTTTCAACCCATTTCACTTCATTTGAGTTGAGCATTTGCTATGAAAGTTAAATGGACGCCAGCCAATAAGGAGGAGGAGGAATGCTCAGCATGCAGCCACCACAGAACTTGTTAACTGCTGAAGCGTGTTCCTAACAAAGTAAAGCATTATCAACTATAATTTTAAACCCGAAAAGGCCAATTTTGGAAGATACCAAGTGATTCATGGATCATGTATGGCCCGCATCAGTGGTTTTAAATTTGTGGTAATTGTTAGACTTTTGGGTTGTTAGGATACCGCAAGTGCTCCCTGGAAGGATGAAATAAAATAAGTAGGGGTGCAGCGATCATGTTTTTTTTGCTTCCGATCCCGATCCTTTGATTTTAACGATCGGCCGATCTCGATCTGCAGTACTGAGTCCCGATAGCGAGTCCCGATCCCCGATACCGAGTCCCGATACAGATCCTGCAAAAATTAGTACCCAAACTATTTGGCACAATTGTCAATTTCAATAATAGTCAAAGTATATAAACAGTCATTTGGCTCCCCAACTCATTTACCGATCTGAGGATCGGATCGGTTCACCTCTAAAAATAAGAACAAAATTTGGCTTGGCAAATACATGTAACAATACATTTAATATTACATTGTAAATAGGGTTTACATAGGAATTATATCCCTGAAACTCAGAGCATTGGGGATGTAATGGCTTTGCATTGGGGCTTGGGCTGCTCCGCCGCCGCGGCAGATCCTTTATGACCTCACAGTCATTAGTTACAGGTAGCATGTAATATGACATCACAACAAGCATGGCTCTACAAAATGATTTTGACAAATAACAAGAAAAGGAAAACGAAAAGTCGGTCGCCGTTAAATAACGAAAGAAGAAGAAGATGCTTCTGTCACATTTTTGCAATATCCCTTAAGCATACCTCCAGTTAGAAGTTGGAATTAGTGCAGAACTGGGTCAGTAAGAATGTCACAGACGAGGGCCAGCATCTGCTACAGTGCTCAGACTTGTCAGGTCTAGAGCCTGAAGACGGATTGTTCATGGCAGCGGATTCTCTCAACAGAGATGAGGTATCAATACGGAAGATTGACACTGGGAGACGGGTGCAAATGCCATTTGTCATCTTGACTGACAGGCATAAGGCTCCGTTATACCCTACGGAGACGGATGAGAGGTGCCTGTCCCTTCCAGCTGTTGCTTCCGGCATTTGTGTTCATACCTGCGTCCGTATACGGAGCTAGCTAAGAAATCCCCCAGAGGGCGGTGCTGAGTCGCGGCAGTTAAAGCATGCAAAACGTTTGTGACTCCCGACTGCCCCACGCGTTTCTTGTGATATTGCTCTACCTACGGAACCGGATGAAAGCGTCCGTTTCCGTTAGTAACGGCGGGTGTAAATGGGCCTTTAGTGTGGTGTGGGGTGTGTGGAGGGAGTGGGGGGGGGGGGCCACATCGATCTCATGCACATTTTTTTTTTCTTACGTTTTCCGACCCTGGTTTTACCAGACCCAATGCATGGACGATGCATTGGTTCTGGCGCGCCAGGCTAGCAGAACTACGGTAACTACACAGTTTGGAAAATAAAACTGATTGGTTTCCGCTTTACAACATGTACCACCCCTGCAATGCAAAAAAACAAAAACAAAAAAAACAAACTCCAGTCCAGTGCATGTAGTGCGGTGAGTCATATGGTTTCTATAAGCTGTGGTGTGTGCGTGTTCCCACAGTCACGTGTATCTGGGAACCATCAGAGACATACTTGGCGCACCGTCAAAATGTTAGGTCTATGCATTCCCCGCCAACTCTCCCTCATCCTCCCACTAGCCAGAAACGGTATCCAGAACAAGCCCAAGGCCACAGGCTACGTGGTTCACGCAATGCCGTCAGTAACTGGTAATGGGTTATTCCGCAATAAGATGGGGAGAGTGAGGGCAGGTGAGGGCCTGTGTGTCAACAGAAATGATATAACATCCGGGCTGCAGGGTGGAGCTGTAGATGACTCTACGATGAAAATAACGACGACACCTTCTTCACCTGCGGTTTTTTAAACGCGCTTCTGGTTTCTGTATCGCAGCCTGTCTAAAGTCATCGCAGTGGCTGAATTTGTCACCAAAACGCACATTGTTTAAAAATCTGATTACTAGAGCTTGCCCTGTGACCAATTGCACATTATCCACCCCGCTTCGCTCACCATTGTGTATAAATAATGATGAAATACGGACAAATACGACTTCAACTCACTCACCAATGTGCTCACAAGTTCTTCTGGACCAATGGGATGGCTGTATTCGTAACTCGTAAGTCCGACAAGATGAGTAAATGGAACGGGTTGCACAGATTATTGAATTGTCAGTTCATGAGGCACAGACCCGCACTAGAAAATTTGGGAGTGGAATAGCACACCGCAAATTACGATCATCCTTTTTAAATGTGTGTTCAGCGGGCGTTGAAAATGAGGAAAATACACTGCAGACCAGGGCTCCGAACCGAGAAGGAAACTGAACCAATCCAGAAAACCGTTTTTTTCGCTGTTCTCTATATATTTTAACATATCCTTTTTCTGGGAGACTATTTCGGTCTACTTTCACTGTCAGTCGTCAAGCCCCATACAACTAGGGCTCCATCTTGTGGACAGACGACGAAGTGAACGTAATGACGTTTTAAACCCCGATTTGCACTGAAGTTTGAAAGTCCACCGAATATATTTTGTATAAACTATATCTACACATAACATTGCACAATATCAGGAACTTTAAGAACGAACAAAATGTCTAAGCTCCAAACCAGTTCACAACCTATAATTTGGTAACAGAGCGGTTCAGAGAACGAAAACGTTAAACATAGGCCTGCCTGAGCCGGAACGTTTTTTAAAAAAGATTCAGTTTTCAAACCCTGTTGCAGACCATAAGGTTTCCCTACAGTAATGCTGCATGCAAGATACATTTCATCACAACTGTGGGATGTGGTTGAGCATAAACCATGCTTACCGCCTCATAACTCCCCTCTTCACTTTGGCCCTAACAGTGACAACTGTATCGGCATATGGCTGAGCTTAACTGCATGGTGCCATATGCATTACCAAGTGACTATTGCATCACCAATGTTTCCATTTATTAATGTATTCCCAAATTAAATGAAGATTTTGACATGGAGTTCACTGTCAACCCGAGCTTGAAAAATAAATTATTTTTTAAATGTTGCGTTCCGAATGGTTCAGGCACGCCTATGTTTAACGTTTTCGGTCTTGGAACCGTTCCGCCACTAAAATATCGGCCCTGAACCGATTCGGAACGCAAAAATGTTGTTTGTTCTTAAAGTTCCTTATATTGTGCAATGTCAAGTTCAGTAATATTTTATACAAAATATATTTGGTGGATTTTCAAACTTCAGCGTAACTGTATTAACGCCATTACATTCGCTTCCTCGTCTGTCCACAAGATGGAGCCCCAGATGCATGGGGCTTGATGACTGACCGTGAACATTGGATAGATGCACAACGGGAAATAGTCTGCCAGACATAGGAGATGTTCAAATATATATAGAACGGAGAAAAACGTTTTTAACCGGTTTTGTGGATTTGATAATGTTCCGTTTCTGTTCCGGAACATTTAAAGACATCTTTTTTCGTTTCCGTTCCCCATAAAATTCTGTAAAATTCTGTTAGTTTTCATTTCCGTTCCTTGAACCACTTCTGAGCCCTCCTGTCAACTCCTTGTATCAACGGCGCACAATTCAACTTGTTCTGTCGTCTTGATGTAGCTGAAAGGCCATGTTCAACCTGACAACCACTTTCTTTCTTCCACCCTTTCTTCACCAAAGTTTCCCACCAATTCATTTTTCACATTTTTTTTTCACGTTATTTTTTAGGTGCAAGCGTCGTTTTGTGTGTGTGTGCGCGCGCGCACGCACGCACACTCACACGTGGCGATTCCCGCGTGTCACAAGCTCCGCCAGGAGGCGGAAGCGTAGCGGTGCTCTCCACCTGAAATGGCAGCAGGCTTCCTCGCCTGACGTCACAATCTCGTTCCCCATAGGAAGGAGAGCACATTGCTGCAACATTCCATTCCAACAGTATGGTTGGGCATTACGTTCAACTGAAATCGTACGATTTCCGAATGAGTGGAATAGGTCAACAGAATGGCAAGGAAGGAAGTACAAACATTTAAGTACTGTACTTAAGTAGTTTTTTCATGTATCTTTACTTTTAGAAGTACTTTTTCCTCTGAAGACTTTTAACTTGTACCAAGTAGATTTTTAACAGCAACATCTGTACTTCTACTCCTTACTTTTCCCAAAACAGGCTTGTTACTTTTTTTGCGCACCGATGGTAGGTTGTAGGGATATGTATAGTGTGAATGAGCCAGTAGGGGGCGGTAATGCCAACAGATGTTAATTTTCAATGTTTGGCAGTGGGATTTATGAATTTTAAGTGAAGTAAGTTGGGCTAGGTTTTTAACAATTTATTCAAACATTGTAGAAATTGCATTTAAAAATTGCATTTTACATACAATTTCATTTTTTTTACTTTCAAAAACACTTTTGAGTACATTTTAGAGCCTGTACTTTTTACTTTCAAAAATACTTTTTGAGTACGTTTCTGACGCTGTACTTTTAACTCTACTCGAGTAGATATTTGGTCCAGTACTTTGTAGTCATCCTCAAGTTGTTTTTTTCACCAATGTATTTCAGTCTTACCTAAGTAAGAAATTTGGGTACTTTTGCCATCTCTGGTTGGGCATTACGCAGGGCTCCGAACCGGTTCAAGGAACGAAAACGAAAACCGAAAACGAACAGAATTTTATGTTTTTTTATGTGGAGCGGAAACGGAAACGGAAAAAGATTTCTTCAACTGTTCCGGAACAGAAACGGAAATTATGAAATCCACAAAATCGGTTCAAAACATTTTTTTCTGTTCTCTATATATTGGAACATGTCCTATGTCTGGGAGTCTATTTCCGGTTGTGCATCCATCCAACTTTCACTGTCAGTCATCGAGCCCCATGCATCTGGGGCTCCATCTTGTGGACAGACAAGAAAGCGAATGTAATGGCGTTTTAAACCCGGTTTCACATTAATACAGTTGCACTGAAGTTTAAAAGTCCATCAAATATATTTTGTATTAACTATATCTAAACGTAACATTGCACAGTATAAGGAGCTTTAAGAACGAACAAAATTGTTGCGTTCCGAACCGGTTCAGGACCAATGGCGGAACGGTTCCGAGAACGGAACCGTTAAATATAGGCCTGCCTGAAGCGTTCAGAACGCAACTTTAAAAAAATAATTTCATTTTCAAGCCCTGCCGTTACGTTAAACTGAAATTGTACGATCTTCAAATGAGTGGAATAGGTGAACAGAATGTCCTGAAATCAGCCCTCAACAGAATGACACCGGACCTCCCCCTCTCTGAAGCCTGTCTGTTCACAATCTGCTACAAGTGGAGAAAGTGAACTAATATGGCGGTGCATCAAAAAGAGATACCCCAGCAAAACAATCTTAAGATTAGTCATTGCCTTTCAAACACCTGTTCAACAAATGGCAGAATCGAGGCATGCCCTGAACGACTCAATTAACCACTGCAGCTGTCTGGATATCAATTCTACGGCCATCTTTAGTTAATTAAAGACCACAGCTGTCAATGAGTGAAGTGTAACCCATCTCCCACAGAGCTATGACTCGTAAACACGATATTAGCTGTGATGTGACTCACATCACACACTCCCGATTGTTGTTGGCCGAAGAACAACCCATTTCCCAAGGGGGAATTTCACTATCAGACTTCCCCGGGCAACTGTAGCTTTCGGTGAATCACCAGACCAGAGTATCTGTGAAGGGGAACATGCACACTGACGCGCACGTTCTAGTCTTAATTTGCCGGTCGGGAATTCAGCCCACGCTCGACAAATGTTTTCTTGTCGATTGATGCAAACCAAATGCAATGCTCAGTATTTGATCTTCTCAGCCCTGACGTCACAGGCTGTTGTCATTTGGGGACACTTGACAAAGATTGAGCTTTTAAATATTTGGCCCTGAATAAGGAATGTGTTTGATCTTCATTCTTCGATGACCCACGAGACGGTCAATGGCCCTAAAGTTCGACCCTCTCTAAGTAGCTAAGCCTCTGTTGTCTGTGAATACTCTATGATCTATGCTATGTGGGATACCTAAGCTCCAGCGGC
>OMKY01218296.1:0-17256 GCA_900302395.1 Bregmaceros cantori | reverse complement strand
GGATAGGAGACTACGGAATGTATTGAGTCGCATGCTATGGGTTGCCTGTTAGAGAATGCTACGCACGAACAGGCGGGAGAAAAGATCGTATTACCACATCTCCCGACTGTCGGTCGAAACCCATAAACCTCATGGGTAAGAGGCGGAGTACTAAACCAGAATGTAAGTCAAGCGATACTCAGCCTCAAGGTATCCATGATAATGCCAGCAGGTCAAACGGCATCGATCTGCTGGAATAAATAGGGAAAGCCACGGCTGCTAGTCGTTAGCATTAGCACTCTTCTTCGTGGCTTCCGCCCGAGACGGCGCCCAGTGCCTTAAGGACTTAGCGCCCTCTAGCCGCAAGTCTCAGGCAACAACAAGTGGCGCCGGAGCGCCACCCATGACATATACGGTATACATATGGATCTGATTGCTAAGTGTCCATGTATACAGGTGAAGAGGAATATATTTTAATCCTCGTAAATGTATTCAGATCCAAAATAGTGTCCATGTAAACGAGGCTGTAGAAGAAGTATACTTATGTGCACACTCACATACGCAATGAAATTAATGAGCCTCATCTGAAGAGTGCTACCGGTACCCTGTTCTTATTTCATTAAGGTGTCAGATTTCCTCCACCCAGACACTACTCTTTCTTCTTTCTTCCTTTTTTCACTTTCTTTGTCTTTCAAAGCGTTTCTCTGCTTCAGAAGGGTTTCCAGTAAAGTGCCTTAAAACTATTATAACGAGGTTGAGCATCAGCGTAAGCAGGAAGCGGCACATGATCGCCTTGACAATGAGTGACGGCAGTGAGTACATTCTGTATGAAGTGGACACGTTGTAACTGGTAGTCAGTCAGAGCTGCAACTAACCATTATTTTTATAGTCGATTAGTTGTCGATGATTGAAATGATCGACTAATCGCTTCCTTATTTGTTTCCTTTCAAAAATTCCCCAAATATCCACAACGACACAGAAGTTAATCTTGTCAACTTGAAATGTAGTCAATTTTGGTTCACGATAGCCAACAAATGTACAACAATTTAGTTATTGTTATAACAATTTAGTTATAGGTGTTATAGTTACAATTTTGCACAAACTCATTACAGTTAATTTGTACGCTAATATCCTG
Organism: Bregmaceros cantori; assembly: GCA_900302395.1. Taxonomy (NCBI): domain Eukaryota; kingdom Metazoa; phylum Chordata; class Actinopteri; order Gadiformes; family Bregmacerotidae; genus Bregmaceros; species Bregmaceros cantori. Next base: position 16,142 of record OMKY01218296.1, on the reverse strand, counting down.
ATGGTTTTCTTCATATTCATATTTTATTAATAATGTTGAGCCATTTTAATCAGATTTTGGATTTTCTGAAATGATCTAGTAATATCGATTTTGTGCTGCAAAACCCTAGTAGTCAGTCAAAAATAAAAACCAAATAAATGATGAATGTACAGCCCCTTTTTCCACTGGCTTACTTAAGGCCATCATCGCTTCTCCACAAGGTCAAATTGGCCAGGTTTCAGGACCCGCTGAGATGTGGGTCCAGAATCTGGCCATACTTGGCCACGGTTATGGGTCGCTGATTGGTCACACTCCGAGGGGATGGCGTAACGTGACCGGCCAATCACATCCCCCAGTCTGGCAGGCATCAATAGAACAAAGGTAGAAGGTATCAACTGCCACCAGTGGGGTGCCACCACCTTCCCCCCCTACTGTGCAGCGGCCACAGCAAAGTGTGACCATGTTGAGAACAGTGGAAACACGTTCCCCGTTAACTGAACTAAACTTAGCGGAGATGTGCCGAACTGTGCCTTCAGTTTTTTTTGTAGCGGAGAAGTGTCTTATCTGCGTGTGTGTCTGTGTGTGTCGGCCAACCAGGGTATCCGCGCTATTCGGTGATCGGAGACCGCAACACCGGTGAACACCACCTCCGGATCCAGCGAGTGGAGCTGACAGACGACGCCATCTTTGAATGCCAGGCAATCGAGGCGGCCATGAGATCCAGCCCTGCTCGCCTCACCGTCCTCGGTAAGTGCAGCGAGATCCAGAAATCCAGATCCTGAAAGGAAGAGTCCTGCCGTGTCTTGGTTCTACCCAGGCACTGCAAACAGACCAATAGACCCGTTTACCTGCTAAACCCAGGGGGCTGACATTTTGTCCCACCGGGTGTAATCCACTTCCTGTGTCTGAATATTTCCCTGTAAAATGATCGTAGTGGACCAAAGTGGCTGAATTTGTCACACAAACGTTTCAAAATCTGCTTACTACAACTAGCTCTGTGTCAAATTACACATCACCCACCCCGCTTCACTCACCGTTTTACATAAGTATTGATGAAATACAGGCAGAATCCAACTTAAAGTTACTCACCGATGTGGTCACATGTTCTTCTGGACCAATGGGATGGCTGCTTCCACTGGTAATTCCAACTTGAAGTAAATGGGACGCGTTGCGCAGATTATTACAACACATCCCCATCGGCGCTCAATGACCACCACACATACACCAGCATATCCTTAGCAAAGCGTCGGTAAGCAGTTTACAAGGAAAACTATGCTTTCTGCAGAGCCCCTGTGAGCAAGAAGTTCCAGAGTGCAGCACAATCAATAGGATCTGCAGATTATAATGAACAACATAACTAGTGCCACAAATTCTTGCCCCGTTTGCATTTGACAGTAATTGCATTAGCATGGCGCCTCGCTACATGTTATTATGCCCCTCACCACACCAAACTTTAATTTGCTGCATTTTCATTAAACTCTGCAAAGGTTACTAGCGGTTAATGAAAGTTATTACGTTATCGTTCAGGCTTTGTCTGGTCGCTGGCTCTGGTGGAGACCATTATCGTCAATCACAACCTACAGCTTTAGGTCTGTACCATACACTGATATGGAGAGATGGTAGAAGTAGCCTGATTTCTTCCTTTTTAAGTTATTTTTCATTTTTTTATTGAGAGAGAGAGGAGATTAAATCGGAAACTGGGATGAAGAGTCCGGGGGAGGCATTAGTAGATCTAGGGATGATACTGCAAAAATTGGTAGTACCCATACTATTTTCCACAATTGTCATTTTCAAAAATAGTCTAAGTAAATGAACAGTCATGATGGAATTTTAAGGTTTTATTTTCTATAAAATAAAACCTTTGCGCAAATTGAAAAACACGAAGATTACTGTATAATGAAATAATCACAGTTGCACAAGAAACTATACAATCTTTGTTCAAAATAGTTTAACATTGAAACAAGTGGAGCGCTCACTGCAGCGAAGTTCGTCCGATGCTGATCGGTTAATATCTGATGGTACCGAGACATTAAAAAAAATGCGGCACTGCTACAACAGAAAAACGTATTTTCATACATATAAAGTAATGTGCCTGTTTTGGAAATATAAGATAATGTGTGGAAAAGCAAGCAGCTAGAGCTCCCAGGGACATCAGTAAAGGACAGAGCAGGCAGAAGCAGGACTTTGTTGTGCAGCTTTATTTTAACAACCTGCTGGTGCAGAGCATGCTGCCAAACCAACCACAGACTGACCTCCCGAAGATCTAAAATAGTACTCCCACCAGGGAATATACCATCTGGGAGGGGTGTCCAAATGGACACAAATCATTGAAATGGCACTTCAAATGAATGTCTTCACATAACAAAAAACATAACATCAAAAGTAATTACGAGAGACGCTCCCGAAGAAGCGATCGAAATTAGGGGCCGTGTCTTTGGTGAGCCGTTCAAACAAGGAAATTGAATAATACATGGAATTCAAAATGAACAAAAAGCTATTTAAAATGAGCTATGTTGCGGAGCGATCTCCATGAGAGAGGGACAGACAGACGCCAAGATGACAAAATCAATCCTCCATGATTTTATAATGTGTTTAATTGCTGATATTGAAATGTTGTTGACAGGGAAATATACTTCTGTACCTACTTAGGAAAATGTAATTAAGTAATTACTTAATAGTACAGTAAAGTAACGGACTATCTACATGCCATCTCTGCTATAAGATTGTGTGTGTATTTGTGTGTGCAGTCATGTCAAGCTTGTGTTTCCTTGTGTGTCTGTGTGTGTCCTAGTATTTGTGTGTGTTTGTGTGTGTGTACTAGTATTTGTGTGTTTGTGTGTGTACTAGTATTTGTGTGTTTGTGTGTGTGAGCTAGTATTTGTGTGAATGTGTGTATTAGTATTTGTGTGTTTGTGTGCTAGTCCAAACATTGTAGCAGCAGCCTTCGCTAGGAGGAGCAGCCTATTGATGTGTCCTAATAGAAAGTGAAACTAACAATTTAACGTGGCGTCTCTGACCGAGCCGAGCATCACGGAAACAGGGAAATAATTGTGGATAATTGTGCAAAGCGCCGTCCGCCCGGCCTTAGTGATTCTTTACAAAGACACTTCTCCTCCAAGTAGATGTCAACACTTAATTAGAGGAAATACTAATTCAACCTCCAAACTGTCATCACTGTGTTGCTCAAACTTGATGTTGCAAAAACAAATGTTTTTTTGATCCTTTGTCGAAAACCAGGTGGTCAATCGACAATTATTAAATATGTACTATAAATGCTGGCTCTGTGATGCAGTCAGTGGGGCGCCCGCCACCCTGGCCAACTTTTCTGCGATGTCTTCCCCAATCTATCTCACCCTCTTTGGTAGCTGACCCTGTCAGTGAGATGGAGACTTAGGTAAATTTATGTTAAAAAAATAAGGAAATGGAAAATAACTTAGTTACTTTAATTTAGTTACTGACATCACTGATGGGTCATTGTAGAAAAAACAGAGATGCTATGCGAACCGGCAGCGATGCTCGGCCTGTGGCTAGGGGAAGATGCTCTCACCACTCTGCCACCGCGCCCCCAAGAAATGTATATTTAACGTAAAACCAAGTGTTAGCTGCTTGTTGCAACGCGCTCCCAGGTTCAGTGTTTGGTTTGCATCCCACGTCGGTTCTACCGTGAAATGTACATAACTATTCCCAGAAGGTTGTGATGCTAGTGAGTTCTATATGTAAGATGTGTGTGTATCCACTATCTTGGAAGTTGTCAAAATATAATATTCCATCACGGAGTAAGGAGCATTTCCGTTTTGGGCGGTAACGCGGTGACCGGAAGTCACGCGTGAGGAGGAGAGGGCTCTCTCTCTTCGGCGGCATGGACGGTGGTCGGATGAACGGAAGAGCGTGTCGTGGTCAACTTGTTAACACACGGCGGTTTATTGTTTTTTTTTGACAGTTTGAAAGTGAACGGTAGACTACTGTCTGCGTCTTCTGATCTAGAGACGGGAGTCATCAGTTTGTTGTTTTACACGGAGTTTGACTAAAAGTGGTTCGCGGCGATCTCGCACGCGACCGGACGGATCCACCACGTCACCTGGACAAGACCGGACAGCGGCTCAACACCGGCGGTTGGTCGGGGAGGTAGCGCTTGGTCAGAAAGGGACGTGGGAATCCGTATTGTAACTAACTGGGTTAAGTTGGTGTACTATTGCTTCCGACGAGTGTTCATTATATCGTCGGGTATTCTAGACGTTGTGACAGTGTTGATTATTGTCTTGATATATTACTGTTAGTAATCGTTTTATGAATAATTGTGTATCTTTCGATTATTCAGTGCACTCCAAGCTAAGAGGAGCTCTGTATGTGTGTACGTGTGTATGTGTTACTATCGCGCTGAGTGCGTTATTCAGTTAGCGGTGGAATTATTTAGCTCGCGTCTGGCGGGTGAGTAATTTGCCTACAGTCATTGATTTTGTTATCTATTTACTGGTGGTATCTCTTGCGTCTGGCGGGGTACCATTTAGAGTCACCAATTTATAGGAAGGTGATGTCCTTTCATTACAGTGTTGGCTGGATGGCTTCTCAGTCAATTTATTATTTCTCCTTTAATTTAATTTGAACTAGCTTAGGTAATAGTGCGGGCTGGTCCCATAGAGCGGGCTGGCCGGGTCTAGGTTGGGAGGGGGCCAACCGTCGGTGGCGAGCACGCCGCCTACTCACGTTCTCTCAGCAGGAGACCCCCTGGCCCACAAGCACACCTGAGAACAGGTGAGGACCGGCCTCGACTTACATATAAATATCATTAAATTTTCATCTCATTTAATCCTCTCCGTCTGCGCTGGTGGTGCTGTGGAACACGGTGATGGCCATGAGAGTTGTATTCTTCGTGTACCGCCGAGTCTTTGAGTAAAAGCTCATTTCAACTTAGTCTTTATCTTAAGCAGCTTCAAACTAAACTTATATTATTTCTATTCTCCCCCTTGGGCCGCGCTGCAGTTCACTTCTCTCCCATGTGGGGGCTGCCAATTACTTGGCACGTAATCACTAGCACACAAGACCATGTGTTCAAAGGAGGGAGAGCACGTTTTTACCGAGTTGTGCATTTAAAGAGAGTGAGAGAGAGGAGAGAGAGAGAGAGAGAGAGAGCAAGAGTGAGAGAGAGAGAGGGAGAGACAGAGAGAAAGAGGAGAAAATGGAGAGGGAGAGAGAGTGTGTGTGACTGTGTGTACAAACCAAATGCGAATTGGGCTTCCAGTGCTGACTACTGAATGGGGGAAACTACACCTATGGAGTGGTCGGAGGCGTTCGGGATGGGAATGGGAGATGGCCGGGTTGTAATCGGTGTAAGCAGCGAGGGCTTCGCTCCGGCCGGGGGATGAGCGTGCGTACTGTGGTTCCTCCGCTGAACCCTCCCTTTCCCCTTTCCCTCTCCGTCACAAGTGTATTGTTTTTATTAATATTAAAGATTAAACCGGGCCCGTCGTTTGACGATAACGGTTTGTCAGCGGAGCACCGGTGTTGCAGCAAATGCGTTCTTTTAATGTTACGAGTCGGCATATCCAAGTGAATACTTTTACTGAATTGGTAAGGCTGAACAATTAACCATGATAGTTGATTAACCGCGGTGCGTTCCCTTGCGGTTCCTACACCGCGAGCCATGCAGTTTTTTGACGTTTTTTTTAAAGCATTTTGCACAACTCTGCAGCCTGCCGGCTGCCCGCACACTCACAAGCAGAGACACACAAAGTCACACACACACAGACAGTCACACACACGCACACACATTATAGGTGGACGGCTTGTTGTGTCCGACGCGGCAGCGGCACGGCAGTTTTCTTTCTCCCTATACAAATCCCTGTCTCCGTCTCGCCTTCTCTGCCTTTATCTCTGTCTCTTTCTCTCCCTCCCCTCTCTGCCCAGCTCTGTGTAACAAAGCTGGTAACTGTGTAACTTCACAGTGTAACTTCGTAAACATTTAATCATATTTTAAAATTTAAAAGAGTGACAGATAGTGAGAGTTGCCCACACGTCTCAAAGTTTAACGACGCCGGTTCGTATGAAAGAAGCGATCTTGTTTACGGATATGCGGTGGGTTTGCTGCAATTTCACACCTAACGCGGCCACTCTGTCAGTTTCCGCGCTTCCAACCTGATAGTGATACACAACGGAGAGCAGTGCGACAGTCTGCGGTACACGGAGCTGACGTGCTCTGTTCTAAAGAATGAATACAAATCCTTCGTTAATTATACAGCAAGGCAACGAACCGCAAAATATCCAGTTGGCTGATATTATTGTTGTTCAATTATATATTCATTATGTTGTATTAAAAACGTAAAATGTTGTGACCGTGTGGTGTAGTTCATGCCGTTTTACGTATTGAGAATATGGAATGCTTTTGAAATGCATTTTATTTTGTTCAACTTACTTTTCTTTTTCATATACTTTTTAATTATAGCAAAATTGTTTTTTAGTAACATAGGTCTAATTTATAACAGATAAAATTTTAACATATATTTTTTTTACTTCCTCAAAAATGTTAGGCAGCTTGATGCTACTGCACTTGCTACCTGCCTCTGAAAATATGTTGCTATGTGTCTGTCCAATTTATTAATTAAAAAAAATAAATAAAATAAAACCGCAATTAAAAAACGCAATTAATCGCAAAGGTGGAAAAACTGCAATTTTTATTCTTGGGGAAAGCCGTTCAAATGTGGTAACGTGCTTTACTTGATCAATCTGATGACTGCATTACCTCGGACGCGGCGACTCGGAAAGTAAATGGAACGCAGCATATCATTGCCCGGTCCTCGGGAGTCGGGAGGATGGGAATGGGAAAGAGCCGCGGCACAAACAGTGAGGCTAGCGGACGGTGACGGGAAATAATCCCGCTTCCTTGTGTGTGTGTGTGTGTGGGGTGGGAGGTGTGGGGGCACAACAAATGTCTATGCAGTGGGAAGCGGTGAGGGAGAAAGGTGGAGAAGCTTTAAAAGTTGGGAGAGTTTGAAAGGAAATTAATCTGGAACCTGTCTGTCAGTACATAATGTTCGCCTGCCATAGTGTGTGTGTCTGTGCGCGCGCGGTTGTCTCCCTTTTTGACAGAAAAGGAAAAATATTTATATCTACGCACAAATTAATTTTATTAACACACTACACAACATCACTGTTTTGTATTGCATTTACTACTCGTTCCACATATTCCCTCCTTTCACTAACAAGGGAAAGGCACTTGCTGCTGCGAGCCACATGTGCCGCCTACGAGCTGGAGAGTGGGAAACTAAAATTTCGCTGCTTGTGCGGTTTCGCTGCTGCCGCTCAACACATGGCGCTATGAAGATAAAATGCTGTGGCGCGTAACAAGCTTCCAAAGCGATTTTTTTCGCCCCGTTCACGTTTGGTTTGAACACACAATGAGAGAGAGAGAGAGAGAGAGAGAGAGAGAGAGAGAGAGCGTGAGAGAGAGAGAGCGTGTGAGAGAGAGTGCGTGTGTGTGAGAGAGAGCGTTGAGAACGCGTGAGGGAGAGACTTCACGCTCACTTTTCACGTCTGAGATTTTTAGTAATATTTTCTCTGTCTGAACGTTCGGTTGGACCAAACCTCAGATGAAGGAAATAATCTGTCAAAAGTAAACGAAAACAGCTTTTATAGCCTCCTCCATCTGGCTCTGATCTCTTCTACCACCTCCATGAAGGCTTGAAAAGGCCCCACCAGCTAGCATTCTAGTCATTGGTAACATGTTAAAAGCCCCACCAGCTAGCATTCTAGTCACTGGTAACATGTTAAAAGCCCCACCAGCTAGCATTCTAGTCACTGGTAACATGTTAAAAGCCCCACCAGCTAGCATTCTAGTCACTGGTAACATGTTAAAAGCCCACCAGCTAGCATTCTAGTCACTGGTAACATGTTAAAAGCCCACCAGCTAGCATTCTAGTCACTGGTAACATGTTAAAGGCCCCACCAGCTAGCATTCTAGTCACTGGTAACATGTTAAAGGCCCCACCAGCTAGCATTCTAGTCACTGGCAACATGTTAAAGGCCCCACCAGCTAGCATTCTAGTCACTGGTGACCTGTTAAAGGCCCCACCAGCTAGCATTCTAGTCACTAGTAACTTGTTAAAGACCCACCAGCTAGCATTCTAGTCAATGGTAACATGTTAAAGGCCCCACCAGCTAGCATTCTAGTCAATGGTAACATGTTAAAGACCCACCAGCTTGCATTCTAGTCACTAGTAACATGTTAAAGACCCACCAGCTAGCATTCTAGTCAATGGTAACATGTTAAAGGCCCCACCAGCTAGCATTCTAGTCACTGGTAACATGTTAAAGGCCCCACCAGCTAGCATTCTAGTCACTGGTAACATGTTAAAGGCCCCACCAGCTAGCATTCTAGTCACTGGTAACATGTTAAAGACCCACCAGCTAGCATTCTAGTCACTGGTAACATGTTGACTTGAGTGTGAACCGGGTCGGTACCGTTTTGGATTTGAATCTGTAACACCCTGACATCATCATAATAGATCATTTGATCAACAAAATAGTTTCTAAATTGTATTCAGAATTCAAGCATCAAAACCATGCTGCGTGCGTCAATTGGCAAGAATGTCTGCCGCAATTATCCTCACGAACAGTTTTTACATTTTTAAAACGTTCCGTTTCAAACGATTCAGACAGGCCTATGTTTAACTGAACCGGTTCAGAACACAACGATTTGGTTTGTTCTTAAAGTTCCTCATATTGTGCAAAGTTAAGTTTAGTTATTGTTCATACAAAAAAATATTTGGTGGACTGTTAAACTTCAGTGTAACTATATTAACGCCATTACATTCATTTCCTTGTCTGTCCACAAGATGGAGCCCCAGATGCATGGGGCTTGACGACTGACAGTGAAAATGGACGGAAATAGTCGGAAATAGAAAAATAAAGTTTTGAACTGGTTTTGTGGATTTCGTAATGTTCCGTTTCTGTTCTGGAAAAGTTTTTTTTTTTTTCGTTTCCGTTTCCGCTCCTCTTAAAATTCCTCTAATTTCTGTTTGTTTTTGGTTTCAGATTTCGTTCCTTGAACCGGTTTGGAGCCCTGGTTGTAATATAGCTATTCCATTACTAATGATTTATTTGGAGGTGTTGATGGTGATCCTACCTTCCCCACCCCATCTAAAAATACTCAGATCCTCCCACCAGGTGGAGCGTGTTGTTTCACTATCTGGTGTCTTCTCACCCCCGTCCAGCAGTGATGTTCTCGCTCGTTTTTCTGGAAGTGAAACCTTGTTGCATCGTCTCACAGCACGTTGGAGAAGAATCATGAGCTTTAATTAATAACTGTATCAAAGGGTGTAGCTTTAAACTTTAGTTGACTTCTTCCAAAAGTTTTTGGAAAACGTTTATTTAGTTTTAGTTTTTTGCGATTTGTTCCCAAAAATTAGAATTGCATCTGAAACTAAGGTTCTAGAGGTAAAAATATGGATTTTATTTGTATTTATGTTTTATTTATTCCTCTTTTTTTTCGGAGTCAGCACCGTTTCTCCAACTTTATTGACAGGTCTAGTCGGAAACAGGGTTGAAGAGATCCGGGGTAGAACGGACACTATGTAGCACTACGGACACTATGATCAGGCAACAGCACGGTGCGCAACAGTGGTTAGCAACAGTGGTTAGCATTGCTGCCTCACAGCTAGAAGGTCCTGGGTTCGAATCCCAACCCAGACAGGTCCTTTCTGTGTGGAGTTTACATGTTCTCCCCATGTCTGCGTGGGTTTGCTGCAGGCACTCCGGTTTCCCCCACCACCAAAAACATGTTCCAGTTAACCTGCTCCAGTCAATGCCTCTGGCCAAGGTACTGGCTTAGAATCTGGAGTTGGCCCCCGGGCGCTGCACCGTGGCTGTCCCCCAAAAATCGAAACCACTATGACTGGGGGCCGTCTTAGGTTCAGCATTTTTAACCCCAACTTCCAGCTGGCAATACCCTGCATTTAGTGGAACTAACACCAGAACGTTCCAGAAATCGGACAAATAATGTCTTAGTTACATTACTCATTACATTTTTACATGGTTACTAGCCTTGCGAGTCAGAACCAACGCATCGTCCACGCATCGCACATCGCTAGACATTACATTGCGTCTGGGAAAATCAGGCAGACGTCTCCCGTATACCGGCGGACCAATGAAATTATTTGAATCAAAACGTGGGCGGAGTTTGGATGTCACGCCGCCACGCCGTTTGTCCCACCTACTGTGCTGTGACTGGATAACACATTTTTCGACCCTGGTTTCACCAGACGCAATGATTGTTCTAATTGCGTGCGATGCGTGAACGATTCGATGGTTCTGTCTCGCCAGGCTACATAGTTACATTACTCACACTTAACAAGTAACAAATAACACTGGCTGTGTCCGAAATCGCTTCCTATCCCCTATATAGTGCACTAGATGGGGCCCACGCCATTTTGTAGGGGTGTCCGAATTCTCCATGTACCCTATATAGTGCACTACATGGGGCACACGCCATTTTGTAGGGGTGTCCGAATTCTCCATGTACCCTATATAGTGCTCTGGTATCCCACAATGCACCGCAAAAAGTAGTGAACATCGGATGTACCCTAGACGAAGTAATATAACCCATAATGCATTGCAAGTTTTAAAAATGACCTAAACTACAAAAACATGGCACGGTGGGAGTAAATAGCCACCAACCACGGGCAATAGTTATGAATCTAAGTACTTCTGACTTTTTCTGATGATTGTTGAATTTTATAATTATATTTTTTATAATTATATTTTATAATACTTTTGACGGTGGCGACTCTAGTGTCCGAAATCTCGGCCGTTGCTGTTGAGGGCACTACAAGTGAGTGCACTATATGGGGGTAGAGAGTAGGGGATAGGGAGCGATTTCGGACACAGCCACTGTAAGTACAAGAGAGACCACACGGCTACCGCTTAACCAAACGCTTCCTACTTCCCAGTCTGGTTAAGATGAGTAATCACAGCCCACTAAGGGTTGAATAGTGCCACAACGTCACCACCGTGAGCCTAGTTTTTATTTTATTTTTTCCTCCGTCTGGCAGGCTGGCGTCAACAGATGGGTCGCTAGGCTCGACAGATTGTGTTCCAAGATAAGTTCAGCGTTGCCAGAGCTGTGAAGAGCAAAACTCTTTGCTTTGCTTTACGCGGACTACAGTGCAGCGCTCTGAGCGGAACTTAATTGGTGTTTAGTCTTCATCATGTCTGGGGGAACAAAATATAAAGATACTGCATGAGGTTCAAATGGAGTCATGTACATGTTTATTTTCCTGCTTTGGGGCTCGCCTGCTAGAATAGCATGTTGTTTAACCGTGTTTTGTCTGTTTGAATGTTGGTTTCTTTCTAAGTCAGGGAGCCAAATGATTGTTCATTACTTTGACTATTATTGAAATCGACAATTGTCCCAAATGGATTGGGTACTACCAATTTTTGGAGGGATCAGGACTCTATATCGGAACCTTAAAAATTAAAGGATCGGGAGCAAAAAAAAAACGAATCAGTGCACCCCTACTCCTCATACTGCCATCTCAAGCAGTGATGAGCGAGCCAAAAGTGTGGAGTTTTGGAGTGTTGAAGCTCTCAACATGTGTGCACCTGATCGTATTCACCCCAAGAGTCCCGACCTGCGGCCGAAGTGGCGATTGAGAGGTTGATTCTATCTATGACGCCAAATATCTTTCCTGTCACACTTTCATTTCCTCTTCCCCCACCGCTCACTATAAGCCCACTCCATCTCCCCCTCGGCCTTTTCCCTTTATTTCTGGCCAGCAGCGAGGGCCATCAGCGAGGACCATTTGTTACGCGACCCACAAAAAACGGACATTTTCAGCCAATTACGCCGCCTGCCATCAAGTTCATACCAAAGCTGCCTGGCCGGGGAATTGAATTGTCGCCGGGGAAGGGACCCGGCACCCAGCCTCGGTCCCAGCGCGGGTGAGGGGGGAGTTGGTGGGGTGGCTGGGTGACGCCACCAGGGGGTCACGTTGCTCTCTGACGTTAATTACACACGGATGCTCCTCAGCCCAAGTGTTTATAGATCTCTTTTATTATGCACTAAAAGTAAATGACCTCGCAGTAAAAAGCTATTCTGACTATGCGTGTGTGTCTGTGTGTGTCAGTGTGTGTGTATGTGTGTGTGTGTGTGTGTGTGTCTGTGCGTTTGTGTGTGCCTGTGTCTAATTCTGCGATTGTGATTTCAATGTGATGAATCACTTATTCCCTCTCAAATGGCACCTTTAGGCATTTAACATTATTTTTACTTTCCCCACCTTTTTAATTATGAGCTTTCTCTCAACAGCCAACCCTGTCCAATTTAACATCAATCTCCCCCCATTTAGAATCTTTAGAATCTAATAATGATTCATTTTCATCTTAAAGGCTGTCCCCAGCACCCAGTTGAATGTTTCTACCAATGTGTTCCAGTGTGGCCTGTGTGTGTAATTAGACTGAGAACTGAGTCCCATCCAGTTCACTTGCTGCCAGATCCCCATGTGTGACAGTGGCCCAGCGTTGAAACCATTAAAGAGTTTTTAGCACACCAGGGCTCTGGCGCTGGGAGCTGCTTGTTAAAAGCGCTAAACACTCGCGGTTCTGGCTCGCCGTCGACAGCCTTGGCGTCTCGAGCGTCCTTCAGTCCTTCAGCAGACGATCCTGCTAGGATCGTCTTATTCTATCTTAATTTAGACATCTTTTCACCATGCCACAGCCGCGCCACTATACTATAACACAGTAACTTCTACGGTCGTGGGCCTTATCGGGGAGTTACAACTTCAACTACAACCTTTGACCAAAACCCCATTTGTCAAATACACATCCCAAAAGCGGGGCGCGCGGTGGCAGAGTGGTTAGGTGTTTAGCGCGTCCCCCAGGCTACAGGCCGAGCAGCACCGCCGGTTCGCATACAGTCTCTGGCTTTTCTGCTATCTCCCCAATCTCAACCTGACTCTTTGTTTTCTAACATCTCTAACAGCCTTACCATGGTTCCGCTAATTGCTATAGTTTGCGGAATACACATGGGATCATTTTCCAAACATCAGTGATAATCTTACCCGTTCTCCAGTTACCAGACTGGGACATATCAATGTTTATTCAGGCTCTCAGGTCAACACAGCAATTCTCTGTCTCCCTCCCCCCTCTCAATCTCTCGCTCTCTCTGCCACTTTCTCTATCTCTCTCTATCTCTCTCTATTTCTCAGTCTCTCTCTCTCTCTCTCTCTCTCTCTCTCTCTCTCTCTCTCTCTCTCTCTCTCCCTCTCTCTCTGTCTCTCACATTATCTGCGCCGGGGCGGAGCAGGTTATGTTTTCACCCGCGTTGGTTTGTTCCCCCGATAACTGAAAAAGTTGAGCATGGATCTGGATGAAATTTTGCAGAGTTGTTGGAAAGGACGAAAGAAAGAATTGATTCAGTTTTGGTGCATTTCTGTAGCATTTCTGTGCATGAAAAGTGCTTTATGAATAAAGTTTGATTTGATATTAACAGGAAAGCGTTCACTGTTCTCCGTAGTGACGTCACGCGTGGCCACGTGGCCATAGAAAAGAAGCAACAAAAACACACTGTCCAAAACACATAAACGGGTCTACAGCATCTCATAAGGTGCGTTTATGCGTTCGTGCTAACGTCATATCAAATGTGCATTCATCTCTGAATACACACAGTACAGTGAATGTGTTCGCGCTGCCTTGTTTGCGTGTGTCTTTGCAGTGCGTGTATGAGTGTGTGTAGTCTGTGTGTGTGTGTGTTAGGCACGCTGGTGTGCTTGCGTGCACATGCACTGTTCAGCGAACACTATGCAACGTCTAGCGATGTGCGATGCGTTCTGGCTTCAAAGGCTACTACTCTACGAACACTTGCATTGATCATGGGTTGCCACACATGCTGCTAGCACTAAAGGTACTATGTTTTTGTACCACTATGGCGCAGGTTTGTTATCTCTGAGTGTTTCTATCAAATTTGTGTAGACCATTAGGTGGTGGAGTTAGCATAAAACTGCTGTAAATAACAAATATTAAAAACCTTGGCGATTAACCGATTATTTCATTAGTTGTCGATTAATTTCATAATCGATTAAACGATGACTAATCGACTAATCGCTGCACCCCTAAACATTATCTAGCCTGGCGAGCCAGAACCAACAAATCAGGCAGACGTCGGCCGCATACAGGCTGACCAATGGAATTATTCAAATCGAAACGTAGGCGGAGTTTGGTTGTCACGCCTCCATGCTGCTTGTCTCACCTACTGCCCTGTGATTGAATAACACCATTCGATTGATACTTTTTTTTACATGTTTTTCAACTCTGGTTTTACCAGACCCAATGATCATTCTAATCGCGTGTGATGCGTGGACGATTCTATGGTTCTGGCTCGTCAGGCTAAACATGATATGCCCTGCCAGCCAGTTTTAATTGAACCCACAGCACAATAGTTCATGTATCGCTGTATCAAGATGATGAGTTGAGCGGACACTGACTGTGAAGCAGCCTTTTGATTTTAAAAGTTCCAGCCTTTTATTCTGACCCGTAACTTCCCCCGCTTTCATCTCCCGCTCATTAAAATGCACGGGGGAGAGCGCGCAGGTCAACGTTGTGCACAGTGCACACAGAAAAAAAAGTCTGCTGATATCCGCAAGCCCCGCGGAAATCTTGGGGTGGGAATACGATCACCCCGCTGGCCGTCTGTATTAGCAGGAAACAAGGTCAAGATGATTGTATTGGCATTTCCATATCTCCAAAATAGAACGGTGCAATATGCAGATAACGCCAGCGTGTGAATGGGGGGGGGCGCTCAGCCAATCAATTCACTGCAGACGCAGCCTCTATTTACCCCCACACGGCTGGCCGGGCTCCACTGTTCCACTTTTCTCTTTCATGTCACACTTTGGCAAATGTTTTATTACTCTCTCTCTCTGAAGAATCCTGTTCTTCGCACTGAACTGAAGGGACGTTATTTCTCCAAACTGAAACGTCTAGCGCCTTCATAGTCTGTGTACAGAAGAAATTCACCTGTCCCTAGAAGAAATGTACCTGTCCCTAGAGGAAATGTACCTGTCACTAGAAGAAATTAATCTGTCACTAGAAGAAATTCACCTGTCTCTAGAAGAAATTCACCTGTCCCTAGTTCCCTCATTGAGTGCCAAAGATGAATGGGTTTTGTCCCCAAAAAACAAAAAAAACAATTGGGTGTAGTACCTGACCGCCAGAGGGCGTCATATGCCGCCTGTGGGGCCATATAATGGGAGTGTATAATAATAGAGAGATTGCAAACCTGCGCCTAAACCTAGTGTAACCTAAAAATTAAAAAAAAAGCGCAATTTGCAGGTTGAAAAAAAAGACGCAAAGAAGTGCTCGCGGCGGGATTCGAACTCACAACTGACTTGAATTTCCTTTCTTCTTTTCCCCATGTTTCAGTTCCACCCGAGGACCCGGTGATCAGCGGCGGACCCGTGGTGAGTCTGCGTGCGGGGGACAGCCTCAACCTGACCTGCCGTGCGGACAACGCCAAGCCAGCCGCCTCCATCATCTGGAGCCGTGACGGAGAGGTTCTCAACGGAGCCATGTACTCCAAGGTAAGCTTAAGCTCCTTTTCCACTGGAAGGCCAGCACGGCACAGTTCGCGTGCACATCCACCCGGAACTCCCACCCACTACTCGATGAGCGCAAATCGGCCAAGTTTCAGGATCCACTGAGATGTCGTTCTGGATTGTGGCCGTCGGTGGCCACGTTTGCTGGTCGCCCCCATCCCTCAGTCTGGCAGGCATCAATAGAACAAAGGTAGAAGGTATCACCTGCCACAAGTGGGGTGCCGCCACCTTTGTCTCTTTATGGTTGTTATGGGCATTAATTAATTATTATTTTTTTGATTGACATCTTCCTCCCACCACCAACATCATCATCGTCACCTTCATCAACCCCCAATTTTTCCTCTCAATGTGCGACACGCCGCGCTCGGCACGCCGTGCTCGGCACGCCGCGCACAGCACCGATCCTCACCTCTATTTGTAGATACGGCAAGATACTAATAGCTTGTGTGTCTGTCTGTGTGTGACCTCCGTCCATAGGTGTGTAGGTGTGCGTGTCTGTGCGTGTGTGAGTGTTTTTTTTGTGTTTTCATCACACTTTAGAGTGCCCCCCCCGCCCGCTACTCTTTAACAGACAGCTCCACACCC
>OMKY01218293.1:0-15000 GCA_900302395.1 Bregmaceros cantori | reverse complement strand
ACATTAATAATGTTTGTCTAAATGGCTACACTTACTGTATATTTGTAGGACCTACTCTTTCATGCTAGCTGATAAAACAGCTTAATTGTTCATATTTATTGTATCGTTTGTGTTACCGAGGGGCTAAACATTGTTCAGAATCCAAGATAATGGACATGCCGACGATGGAGACTGGCATCGGGAGCAACATTATATTAAACATGTCTGAGCGGAGAACATGCCAGAATCGCTGTCAATTAATTGACTATCAAGTTAGTTTTCTAATTCCATATTTGATTAATCGATTGCAGCTTGAATGAAAATCCTACAACCATTGTGCTATTTTTGGAAATGTACAGCAGATTTCTGAGCGGATGAGGAATGGTTTTTTTTTTCATTGCACCCTTGTGATAAAATGACCCATTCCCTTGGGGTTTTATGCCACACATATCAATGACAATCAGGGCTCCGAACTGGTTCAAGGAACGAAAACGAAAACCGAAAACAAGCAGATTTTTACGGAATTTCACAAGGAGCGGAAACAGAAACGAAAAAACATTAAATGTTCCGGAACAGAAACGGAACATTATGAGATCCACAAAACCG
This sequence comes from Bregmaceros cantori, assembly GCA_900302395.1. NCBI lineage: Eukaryota > Metazoa > Chordata > Actinopteri > Gadiformes > Bregmacerotidae > Bregmaceros > Bregmaceros cantori. The sequence goes on along the minus strand of OMKY01218293.1, from coordinate 14,415 downwards.
GTTAAAAACGTTTTTTTTTCTGTTCTCTATATATTTTAACATTTCCTTTGTCTGGGAGACTATTTCTGTCCACTTTCACTGTCAGTCATCAAGCCCCATGTATCTGGGGCTCCATCTTGTGGACAGACGAGGAAGCAAATGTAATGGCGTTAATACAGTTACACTGAAGTTTGAAAGTCCACCAAAATATTTTGTATAAAAATGATATCTAAACTTAACATTGCACAATATAAGGAATTTTAAGAACGAACAAAATGTTTGTGTTCCGAACCGGTTCAGAAACGATATTTTGGTAGCGGAACGGTTCCGAGAACGAAAACGTTAAACATAGGCCTGCCAGAACAGTTCGGAACGGAACGTTTAAAAATAATTCCGTTTTCAAGCCCTGGTCGGCAGTGCTTAATTTGAGGGGGAGCAAGGGGGAGCTAGCTCCCCCACCTCTGACGACCTCCGGCTTGACAAATTAAGCAATGAGCGTCGGCAATGTAACGGTCAAGTTAACCAACGGTTAGGTAGGGTGCGTACCTGAATGCTGCCAGGTACTCTGCGTCGCCCATGGGCGGTTCCAGGCCGCCAGTAAACGCCATGTTGACGTTGAAGCCCACACCTGCTCCGGTACCAACCTAGAACATAAACAACAACATAAACTGGACCCGGTGCTGGACTGGACAGGGAGTTCCACCAGGAATCCCTGGGGGGAAAAAGAACGTTTTCCTAGGCGCACCTTCCCAATTCCACGGAGAGCAATTGAATGATTCCATGGAATTCCGCGGCTTAAAATGTCATACTCAGGGGTCCGCGTTGGCTGAGTGGTTATGGACACCGCACCTAACCCGACCCTATTCATGTTAGTGGCGCTGTGTCTACCGCAGTCGACTATCCTCGTAGACTTGTCTGCAATGTCTACCCCCGATCTCTTCAACCCAGTAGTACGACTAATCCTATCCAATAAAGATGGAAAAACGGCGCAGACGCCGGAAAAAATAACTTAAAAAAAAATACTCAACGGGCATGAAAAAACAACAGAGAGATGCAGAGATGGCAAAAGTACCCAGATTTCTTACTAGAGTAAGAGTAAAATGCATTTGTGAAAAAAATACAACTCGAGTACGCGCTACAAAGTACTGATCCAAATATCTACTCGAGTAGAGTAAAAAGTACAGGCTGAGAAAGGTATTCAAAAGGTATTTCTGAAAGTAAAAAGTACAGGCTCAGAAACATACTCATTACTAGTTACTCACTAGTATAAAGTACAAAGTAAATGAAATGAAATTGTGTATAAATTGCCGTTTTTCAATGCCAGTTTTACAATGTTTGAATGTTTGAATCAATTGTTAAAAACTTAGCCTAACTTACTTCACTCAAGGTTCATAAATCTCACTGTCAAACATTGAAATTAACTGTAACAAGCCTGTTCTAGGAAAAGTAAGGAAGTACAGATATTTTTGTTAAAAATCTCAGTACAAGTAAAAAGTCATCAGAGAAAAAAGTACTTCTAAAAGTTCAGATACATCATAAAAATAGTATTTGTACATCGTTACTTGCCATTTCTGCATATTTGTATGTGTACATACATACATACACATACAAATGCACGGCCACACACACATATATACAGTATATGAATAATGGCACAGCATACGCAATGGGGAACAAACTCAGACAATCACGCACACTTGCGTGCACACACACAAATGTAATGTCCTATACTAAATACAGACTTATGGGCACTCGTTTCAACATCGTTCCACGATCCCTTGGAGAATCCTCTCCACTTTCATCCTCTCCACCGTTCGAGGGCGTTTCAGAGTCAAAATGACAACGTTCTACTTCTGGCGTGTAAACTGCTCTATAAAGACCCGGCGATACCTCGTCTGGAGCTCCGCTGCCGGGGAAGAAGTTTCCATCATCGTAGCGATGGAGTGACAGATACACCACACCAGGGTCACTGTAGAAGGCTTGCTGAGTGCCGTTACCGTGATGCACGTCCTAAGAACACACTGATGGTCAGTATGTGTAGGTGGAAATGATCATTATTTACCGCTGGAAGGAAGCAGGCACACATAATCATTGCACCGTGCATATGAAATTCGTACACATTTTTAAATCGTATTAATCACAACAGCTTTATTCGCCGTTTGCACATAGGGTGGATTACCATAATGTGGAAGGAACCTTACTCTTTCCTATAAACTTGATTGCCCAACGCTCTGATTGGTTAAAAGAACTTTTAACCAATCTGACTTTCTTATTGCCCAACAATACTGTAACCTCATTGGATAGAAGAATGTTCCTCTGTTGTGATTGGTTGAAAGTGAGTCCATGCTTTCTGTGATAACCGGCGTGCTTCCTGAAATTAAACCTCAGCCCTCCAACCTGAGTGATGTCCAGTGTGTCTCTCTTCTTGCCTCAGACAGAATGCTAGCTTTTATTGGCCATGTTACTGGGAATCAGGGCTTGAAAACGGAATTATTTTTGAAACGTTCCGTTCTGAACAGCTCAGGCAGGTCTCTGTTTAACGTTTTCGTTTTCGGAACCGTTCCACCACCAAAACATCGGTCCTGAACCGGTTCGGAAAACCAACATTTCGTTCGTTCTTAAAGTTCCTTATATTGTGCAAGTTTTAGTTTAGATATAGTTTATACAAAACATATTCGGTGGACTTTCAAACTTCTGTGTGACTGTATTAACGCCATTACATTCGCTTCCTCGTCTGTCCACAAGATGGAGCCCCAGATGAATGGGGCTTGATGGCCATAATTTCACAAACGCGTCAGATTTGGCGTTAATATTCTGTATTTCTGCTCCCATAGGATCCCATTCATTCGGAATGTCGTTGGCGCCCCAGCGGACAGTACCACCGGAAGAAGTCGCGTGTGGGGTGTCTCTCTCTCATATACTGTATAGCTGTATAGGTACTTTCAACAAAGGCAGTCGGCGGCACAACCCGAGTTCGTTCACAGCAATTGGATGACGTCATGCACGCTGCGTCTACTTTATATACAGTCTATGGGTGACGTCATGCACGCTGCGTCTACTTTATATACAGTCTATGGATGACGTCATGCACGCTGCGTCTACTTTATATACAGTCTATGGATGACGTCATGCACGCTGCGTCTACTTTATATACAGTCTATGGATGACGTCATGCACGCTGCGTCTACTTTATATACAGTCTATGGATGACGTCATGCACGCTGCGTCTACTTTATATACAGTCTATGGATGACGTCATGCACGCTGCATCTACTTTATATACATTCTATGGTTTGGAGTCACTCATGGTAAAGGCATCAAGAGAAGTGGGCGCGTTAAAGGTCCTTTATTAAGTCACATAATAATGTGGGACATTTTTTTGCGACATCCTAATGTGGGACAGTCAGATGCCTAGTGTGACACAGTGAAACAGTTGAACTTGATGTTAGACACATTGCCATAGATTGCTTTTAATCATAGTTCAGGGTGGAGTCAGTGCCCCACTGGAGATTATGTGTCTAACATTAGGCCAGTGTTATTCAACTACTGCTACTTTGCTCCGAGGGCCGCATTGTCAGAAGCCCAATGGGCCAGGGACCGAAGCTGATGCCGGACTGCAACACCCCCACCACCCTCCCCGTGCACGCTTTAGTAATCTGCGGCCTATTTGTACAACTTGACACGATGCGAAACAAAATTTTCCTAACTTTCATACTTACATACTTCCCATTAAAAGGGCTTCAATTCGATGCAACAGTGGTGCTTTCTCGTTTGTTACAAGCAACATCTGAAACAACAACAACACACAAATAGTGGTAAACTGCAGCCGCTCACTACAACACATTTCTAGTGCTTCTGTTGAGGTAAAGAACAGAATCTCAGTTAGCCTCAACCCTCAACAACTAATTTCTAGTGCATCTGTTGAGGTAAAGAACAGAATCTCAGTTAGCCTCAACCCTCAACAACTCATTTCTAGTGCTTTGGTGATGTAAATAACAGCATCTCAGATAGATAAAATATGTTTGACCAAAAAAAAATATTTTTTTTTACAGGATTCCTCTGGCTGGGGGCCAGAAAAAAATTGATTGGCCGGCTGGACTTGGCCCGCGGTACGCTAGTTGAATAGCCCTGCATTAGGCAATGGCCCATATTAGGACAATCCACCCTACATACATGTACAGTGAAATTCCTCCACTGTACAACCCATCCCTGAGGAGCAATGGGCGCCCAGATTCTGAGTGAGTGCCTCGGCCAGGGGCAGGAGTGGGTTGATTAGAACATGCTTCTGGGGGGGACATGGTGGGGGAATCCAGAGTGCTCGGAGGAGACACTGGGAGAACATTGTTATCATATAGAAATGATTGGGTTGTGTTTGAGGACGGGGGTGGCGCGGACAAGCGATCACAGCACAGCTAGCACTGAAGTCTTGGGAGGGAGCATCCGTTTAAGTGGATCACTAGACAAAGCTTTCCTAGCTTAGCCTTGGCAAGAAGCCGATATGCGGACAGTTTGCTGTGACCTTGAGGGCCACGACCCAGAATGGCCAGGTGACTCCAGTGTCAAGTTGCCAACGGTACGAGATATACCTGTTATCTATTTTTTTTTTCTTGTTATTTTTGCCGGCGTCCGCCGTTTTTCCATCTTCATTGGATAGGAATAGTCAGAAACTGGGTTGAAGAGATCGGGGGTAGACATTGCAGACAAGTCGACAAGCGGAGTCAAACTCACGACACTGCGGACGGTGCGGTAGACACAGCGCCACTAACATGAATGGGGTCGCGTTAGGTGCGGTGTCCATAAATATACCTGTTATCTAAAATTAAATGTAGTTATATCCGGGAAACAGAGCTTAGGGGATGTAATGTTTTTACGGTGAGCAAATCCTCAGCGTTGACACGATAACTTTTGAACGGATGGATGGAGAAGTCACATTCTGATCTAGTCGCTCTAAGTAAATCGACAGGGCATGATGATCACATCTCGGGATCCGAGGGCAAAATCTTTTTTCCTGCTTCCATATTGTTGCATCGATATCATTTTTCGGGGCCACATTAAGAATTATTTCAGTATTTTAATATTTTATTGTTTGGGTGATATTGGGATAGTAACTGAAGAGTTCAGATGCAAAACCCCCTTACTCCACTTGACCACTTTTTGAGAAAAAGCCATTTTTAATTTTATTTAAGCAGATGAGAAGAGATATTTTAGACACTGCGGGGAGCGGGTTTTACTTACTTTATTTACATTTTTTCACAAAAACATTTCATTTACAAATTCTAGATTTAAAAAAGATTCGGGCAATTTCCGCCGTACGGCGTCACAAAAGTGGTATCGGTTCGATCCTGGGCGTAGGTACTCGCCGATACCGATACCACAAAAAAGGTGCCGATACCGATATTGGTTTCGGTGCAACACTATGCTTCGAACCTCCTCCTATGTGATGATGATCTTACGGCGTCAAAAAAGCCAACTGGTTGTTAACATGGCTAACCGGCTCAGACCAGTTCACGTTGGCGTTGACGTTGTGTTATATTTTCAGGCAACTGCTGGCGTTTTTTTGTGGAGAGTCCTCGACGTGTGTGTGTCGGGAGCCGGACTGAGGTGCACACAGGATATTGGGGGGAAGGGCAGGGTTGTGTGTGTGTGTGTGTGTGATGTAGGGGGTGGTGGGGTCAGGAACAAAAGCGCCCAGTGTGTGTGAGTCAAAGGAGTTAAAGCAAACAATCCAATGATGAGGACAGACCTGCAGTATGACCAGGCCTCTGTTCTCTGTTCTCGCTTGACGTGTGTGTGTATGCGTGTGTGTGTGTGAGCGTGCGCGCGCGTGTGTGTGTGTAGCCGCGTGGCCTGAAACCCTGTAGTTTGTACAGCTGGGCCACTTTCTCTCACTGGTTAGTGTGTATGCGGATAGCCGCGTGGCCTAAAACCCACTAGATTGTAACCACACACACACACACACACACATGCAGCTTTGTCCTTTGTCCAGCCAGTGTTTACCGATTTCTAAGTGCCATAAAGTTTCTGATATTATCGGCCGTCTAGGTAGCTCAGTAGGTAGCTAGTAGCTATGCTGACTGAGTGATAACACACACTTACACATAAAAGTGTAATATGGAGTGTCTGTAGCTCGGTTGGTACAGCGGCCGTTCCAATGACTGGAGGGTTGAAAACCAAAAGGTTGGTGGTTCGAATCCCACCTCCGACAGTCTCCATGCCCAAAGTGTCCTTGGGCAAGACACCGAACCCCAAATTCCTCCCAATTTGGTGGTGAGCGCCTTGTATGACAGCAGCCGCCATTGGCGTGTAAAGGGTATAAAAGCGCTATATAAATGTAATTTTTTTTTTTTTTTTAAATACGTGCGTGTGTGTGTATATCCACACACACACATACCATTTTTAGTTTCATAATAGTTACCAGGGCTTGAGAACAAAATTATTTTTCAAACGTTCCGTTCTGAACGGTTCAGCCAGGTCTATCTTTAACGTTTTTGTTCTTGGAACCGTTCCGCCACCAAAATTTCGGTCCTGAACCGGTTCGGAACGCAAACATTTCGCTCGTTCTTAAAGTTCCTGATTTAGTGAAATATTAAGTTTTTATATATTTTATACAGGATATATTTGGTGGACTTTCAAACTTCAGTGCAACTGTATTAACGTGAAAACCGGTTTTGTAGATCTCATAATGATCTGTTTCTGTTCCGGAACAGTCGAAGAAATCTTTTTTGTTTCCGTTTCTGCTCTTCGTAAAATTCAGTATATTTCCGTTCATTTTCGGTTTTCGTTCCTTGAACCGCTTCAGAGCCCTGATACCTACACAATCATCCTAGAAGCTGGAATAGTTCTATCTTATTTAAATATTTTGTTTTTGGGCATAAGCACCCTTTTTCATCTTTATTGACTGGCATAGTGTGTGTGTGTGGTAAGGCAAGGGCGCGGGGAGGCAGACCTGTGGTATCCTTACGCTAGAGATGGGAATCGACAACTGCGTGCACCACGTATCGGGCTGGCTGGTGTAACCGATTGCGGCACAGAACCAGACCCCAATGTCGCCAGGGTCAGATTGACAGGGTGTATGTGTAACCATCCACACCATCCAGGTGCTTTGTCTCCAGCTAAGGTTTGCTCTATCCCTTTCTTGTGTAACTAGTAATCCAATGAATTACTATTTCCAAATGCAGTAATCCGATTTAAGCTACTTACCCTTAATTTAGTTACTATTTAGGTTCTATTAGTTAAAAACACTTCAATAGTGTGTGTACTTGTGGAACAATAATTAATTAGATAATTAATTAGTACTTTTTTAAGGTTATTTTCCATCTTCCGTCGTTTTTCCATCTTTATTGGATAGGATTAGTGGGAAACTGGGTTGAAGAGATCGGGGGTAGACATTGCAGACAAGTCGACGAGCGGAGTCGAACTCGCGACACTGCGGACGCTACGGTAGACGCAGCGCCACTAACATGAATGGGGTCGCGTTAGATGCGGTGTCCATAACGCGGACCCGTTAATTAGTAATTTAAGGTCAATTAAACAATCAACATAGCTACTTTTCAAATAAACCAGTCAGTAATCTAGTTTAGTTACTTTTAAGAAAATGAACCAGTAATTATTAGTGTTCCTCAGAACACTGGGTTGTGTTGCGTGTAAAGTGCATACATGTCATAAGGAACGGTGCCTCGATTTTTTGCAAAGGACAGTGGCCTGACTTTTGGAAAGGATCAGGTTTTTGTAACAACCATATATGACTGACATTTGAAGACCAATGTTCTGACCTCTCGTTCCAATCCATAAAGTTGATTTTCTGAACGTTAAAATGTGCTCTTAAATTTCATGGTGTGTGCAAGCGTGTGTGTGTGTGTGTGTGTGTGTGTGTACCATTGTGAGAGTAAGTGTGTAATTGTGTATGTGCCCTTACTTGCGTGTTTCCCAATCACTAGAAAGTTATTGAAATAGACGCCGTGTCTATGTGAAGAGTGAAAAACGTGTGTGTGTGTGTGTGTTCTGTTTGTGTGTGTGTGTGATCGCAGAATACAAATGTGTGTTATTGCCATCAGACATTCACAGAATAGTGGTATTCTTCAGAGGACGAAACCGAAGATTATTTCTGTAATGAGTTTTACAGAGTCCATGTTCCAGTGGCTTGTAGCCTCAACTTTTGTTTGTTGTTCTGTTTTGTGTGCGCAAACACACACACAGACGCAGACACACGTGTGCGCACCTCACACAGGCCACACACACACACACATATATACACACACAGACACACACTGGATTGAGCTAAGAGGTTGATGTGTCGTGCAAGCAGTAGCCATTTAGAGAACAGTCCTTACAGGGGAGTCCACTGTTGCGTATTTGCCGCGGGTAAAACATAATTTACTTTCCGATGCCCGTTGCCTGAATTTTATCCCTAGAATAGCTCAGTGGACAAACTCCACGAGCACGAGTTGCCATCGGGCGGCACGATGGCGCAGTTACCGCATTACTGCCTCACAGCTAGACGGTCCTGGGTTCGAATCCCAACCCGGACAGGTCCTTGCACTGGCTCACAATCCGGAGTTGGGTGCCGCGCACATGGCTGCCCATCGGGTTAAATGCGGAGGAAGAATTTCACTGTACATGTATGTATGTGTGACGAAATAAAGTATCTTGATCTTAATCTTTTATTTTTAATGTTTTTTCCAGGCCATTCAGGTTGTTTTTTTCCAAGCTTTATTTATTAGGGTTAGTGGAAACAGGTGAAGATGGCAGGTAGACATGTGGGAAATACGTCGGTGGTGGGATTCGAACCACCGACTCACCGCGCCATTAAGGCATATGCGTGCTTTCCAGTGCAGTGCCTACCAACTGAGCTACTGGGCAGCACCTTAATCTTAATCTTAAGAACATCAGAAATGAGCTTTCACTGAATTTTATTAATATTTACTAGATTGGGAACAACTTGTGGAGAAATGTACTGCACCAAAAACGCACCAACGCACTACACCAAAAGGTAGTTCATTTACACAATAATAAACTACATAAAAGTTATGGAAATGGGTAACACTATCTAAACCTGATTATACTTACTACAGATACTGTACCAGGGGTTCAGGGTTGCTGAAATATCTAAATTTGCAACAACATTTCCTCCACTAGACGGCATCGTTTATGTTTTGTAACGCGAGTGCCCCCTCGTGGAGGAGCTGGGGAATAGATGAACCAGTTCGGCAATAGCTGAGCTCAGCCATTGCCAAGCTTCGTTCTGACTCTATTTATAGGGGCGTCCAGAGTCACCAACGGTGTCGGCCCAGAATGCACTGCGCTGTGCATTCATTACACTGCCACCCCCCGACATAGCTCTCGTCCCCGAGAGCCGGCTCCACTCCACGAGTCCGCTCCTCGCCAGTGACCAAGCGGCCCCGCCCTTCCGCATGCGGCTCGTCAAGCACTTCTGACACCAATGTAGCACGAGTGCCTCCTCATGGAGGAGCTGGGGAATAGACGAACCAGGTCGGCAATAGCTGAGCTCATTGCCAAGCTTCGTTCTAACTCTATTTATAGGGGCGTGTCGGCACATGCCGAGTCACCAACGGTGCCGGCCCAGAATGCACTGCGCTGTGCATTCATTACAGTATTGTACATAGACTCTATATAAAGTAGACGCAGCGTGCTCGGCATTCCTGAAAGTACCCGTATATCCGGGACAAGGAGAGATAGAGAGAACTATACAGTATATGAGAGAGAGACACCCCACACACAACTTCTTCCGGTGGTCCTGTCCGCTAGAGGCGCCAACGACAGAGTCAGAATGAATGTGATCCTATGGGATCTGAAGTAAAAAATATTAACGCCAAATCTGACGCGTTTGTGAAATTATGATCCCCCTCACACAATTAACCGATAATTATCCTGGCGATATCCATTAAAAAATCAATTAGGAAAGATCTTTAAACAGGTTAAAACTGGCTGCTAAGATTGGAATATTTGTATTGGAATTAGCATAGGCCTTGGTTTTCTGAGACTAGGCTCCATCAGCCTGAGGCCCGTACCAACCCGGAAGTAGACACAGACATCAAAACGAATGTGGTGTCCATTTTTCTATACAGTCTATGGTATTGTATAGATTGTTAAGACAGTTGTTGCATATATCTATCAACGCTTTTTTGCCCCCATTCCAGAGTGGAAATCTGGAGGTCATGTTGAACCATGAACACACTTTTCGAGTACGTTGTTGAGAGACTTTCTCTCTCTATTGCAGTCGGTCAGACCGCGGCAACTAGGCCCCATTCAGTCTTGTTTGACTGAATGGCCTTAGCTTCAACCATAGACTGTATATAAAAATGGACACCACGTTCGTTTTGATGTCCGTGCCTACTTCCGGGTTGGTATGGGGGGAGCCCGGTCTCCGGAAATCGTGCCCTCTGGTAGTTTCCAATACAAATATTCCAATCTTAGCAGCCTGTTTTAACCTATTTAAAGATTGTTTCGAATTGATGTTTTAATGTATAGTGTCGGGATAATTAACGGTTCATAATTTCACAAACGCGTCAGATTTGACGTTAATATTTTTTATTTCAGCTCCCATAGGATCCCATTCATTCTGACTCTGTCGTTGGCACCCCTAGCGGACAGTACCACCGGAAGAAGTCGCGTGTGGCGTGTCTCTCTCTCATATACTCTATAGCTCTCTCTATCTCTCCTTGTCTCCGGATATACGGGTACTTTCAGCAATGGCACCGTGTGGTCGGAGGCTTCAACCCGGCTGAAAGCATTAGGATGACGTCACGCACGCTGCGTGTACTTATATACAATCTATGGCCTCAACGCACACAGCGAGTAAAATCGCTTCCCATCACCGACCTAGGTGTGCGGCAGTGTCTTCCTCCCCACTCTCTCGACACTAACCCCGTCAATAAAAAAAACGGGAGAATGGCGCTTGCGCCCCCAACAAAAATGACTAAAAAGAAAACGTGAGAGACGAGCGTGCTAAGCACTAAGCCACCGTGCCCACCCGGTGGCCTCCCCTGTGGTGTTGTGTCAGGTACACTATCAATGAGCTCCAGTGGCAGAAAACACACACACAGATGTTCCGAGCCAGATGGGCTCCAAACGGGCGTTCTTTATCAGCGAGAGGGAGGGAGGGAGGAGAAGAAGGAGAAGAAGGAGAGAGAGACTCAGACTAAACCATATGTTGAGTGTGTCGAGCGGGCTACTACCAGATATGGGCAGAGTAGCAATAAAAAAATACTTGAGTAAAAGTATTGTTACCTCAGCAAAATATTACTCAAGTAAAAGCAAAAAGTAATCATCCAAATAATTACTCAAGTAAAAGTAAAAAAAAGTACTCCACCAAAAAGTTACTTAAGTAGTGAAAGTACTGAGTAACTTTCGGTTAAAAAAAATGAATAAAAAATTAATGAAAAAAATGATCGGCCGAGAGAGAGAGAGTTCGAGAGAGAGATAGAGACTGAGAGGGAGAGAGACACCAAGAGAGAGAGAACGAGCTAGAGAGAAAGCGCCCGACAGAGAGAGAGAGATATGACGTCAACATATGTGCCAACAGTTCCCAACCGGTGTTGCTAAAGGCCAAGTTGATGTAAAGAGTACTTTTTACTGACATGATGATATCTCAGTAAAAAGTTGTTTTTTCTCCGCAAATTTACTTGAGTAAAAGTAGAAAGTAACTTGTGAAAAATGTACTCCAAGAGTAAAGAGTAAATGTAATGCGTTACTGCCCATCTCTGCTGTTCACTTATGTTTCTTACTGTCGCGCTACATGTTGTAGATTGTTTTGTCATGCATTCAACAGATTAACCAGCGTGTCATCAGTTGAGCCTGTCCTTAGACGACATTTTCCTGGGACTCCTTGGGGGCGGGGGGGCAAGGACCTTATGCCTCATTTCGTTTCCACCCCTCACGTACGGAACGGATCACTGGAGAAATTCAGCTTGTTATTTCTCGTACTCCACAAAAAAAGTTACTTAAGTAGCGAAAGTACTGAGTAACTGCCAATAAAAAAAGAGAGAGCGAGAGCGCCCGAGAGAGAAAGAGAGAGACCAAGAGTGAGAGAGAGAGACCGAGAGGGAGAGAGAGTGAGCGCCTGAGAGAGAGAGACAGAGAGAGAAAGAGACAGAGAGAGAGAGCGAGAGAGAAACTGCCCGAGAGAGAGAGACTGAGAGAGAGTGCCCGGGAGAGAGAAAGACAGAGAGAGCGAGAGAGAGAGCGCCCGAGCGGGAGAGAGAGACATGACGCCAACATATGTGCCAACAGTTCCCAACGGGTGTTGCTAAAGGCCAAGTTAATGTAACGAGTAGCGAATTGCTGACATCTCAGCTAAAAAGTAGTGTTTTTTCCCCTCAAATTTACTTCAGTAAAAGCAGAAAGTAACTTGTGAAAAAGTACCCAAAAATATTGTAACAGAGTAAATGTAATGCATTACGGCCCATCTCTAGGTGCGAGACTGTGGGTCGGTAGAAAGAGGCTCAGAAGAGAGCCACCTGCATGAATCCAAGTGTCTTGCTCACACCACTGTGCATATTTTCAGTGTCTCATCATCTCTAGCACTCTATCTCTATCTCTCTCTTTCTCTCTCACCGTCTCCTTCATCTCCTTGAATCTATTTATTCACCGATCCCTCGCTTTTTTCTCTGCTCTCTTCCTCCCCCCATTCAGGATGTCTTCCAAGCGAGCGCCTTCTCCATACGGGGGGACAGATGGAGAGGTAACGGTGGCCACCAGCCGGCAGCGCGTGCGCGAGGACGACGAAGACGAAGGGGGTGTGGTCGAGGGTCGGCCACCGGGGGTCACCCACCTGCCACTGGCGTCGTACTGCAGCAAGGTGTCGCCCTGCGCCGCAGACAGCCCCACCGCCATGGTGAGAGACCCGCTGTGTGGCACAACACGCTAAATGAAACATTTAGCCCTGCAATGTGGTCTGAGAAAGATCCCAAAGACCGTACCTAGATAGCAGGGCTTTCAACCAATATCGTTTCGTTCCAAACAGAAACCGAATTATAACGTTACCGGTTATGAGTTCCAACAACAAATTGATGTTCCCGAACCGGTTAGAACAAAAAATATTGTTCCTGGAACGGTTAATTCCGTTCCTGTCAGCTGTTTAATGCCTAATAATATATGTTGGGGCGAACCCACAACGACTCGCTATAGAGACCAGCTCCTGCCCGCTGGTAGCGCTCTACAGCTGAGTTCTCATTGCGTGTTGGAGCGAACCCACAACAACTCGCGAGTCCTGCGACGATTCCTACTTCACTGCTGCATCGTAGATTTTATAAATACTTTTGTTTCATTTTTGAAGTTATTCCAAAGTGCACTCCTTTGAGGAACGAAATAAAACCGGTATTAACCGGTTACCATTATTTTTAAACAAGTGTTCCTGTTACGGAACATAAAAAATGATAACGTTTCCAGTTTCGTTTCCGTTCCCTGGAAAATAGTTCCTGGTTTTCGTTTTCGTTCCTTGAACCGGTTCAAAGCCCTGCTAGCTAGTATATAGTAATTGAGTGACCACCAAATCATTTTAAAGCATTTCATGTCTACTTTTATTTCACACTCTCTCATACTCTTTTAACATAATTACCTGCACCGGGGCGGAGCCCGCGGAGCAGTTTATGTTTTTAGCTGTGTTGGTTTGTCCCCTCGATAACTGGAAAAGTTGAGCACGGATCTGGATGAAATTTTCCAGAGTTGTTGGAAATGACGAAAGAAAGAAGTGATTTGAATTTTGTTGCATTTCTGTAGCCTATAAGTAACATTGCTCTGCATGAAAAGGGCTATATGAATAAAGTTTGATTTGATATTAACGGGTGAACATTCCCCTTTATCCGTAGTTATGTCACGCGTGGCCGTGTTCTCCCGCAGCTTCGCTCGAGGCGCGTTTAGTCTCCCAAACGGCCGATGCCATTTTTGACCGGCGGTGCCATTTCCGAACGTTTCCGATCGCGTTCGGGATGTTTTGGAAGTAAAACATGGTGGATGCGCTGCTGACAGCAACTTAAGGTTGTCTGCTCTCCATCTATGCATCAGCTTGTATAGCGCAGCGGTAACATACTCGACGTTAACGGCAATGTCTCGAGTTCAAATCATGCCACGAGCACTTCTTTGTGTCTTTTTTTTCAATCTGCAAATTGCGTTTTTTTTTGTTTTTAATTTTAGGTTAGACTAGGTTTAGGGGTTAGGTTTAGGGGTTAGGGTTAGGGGTTAGGTTTAGGGGTTAGGTTTAGGGGTTAGGTTTAGAGGTTAGGTTTAGGGGTTAGGTTTAGGGGTTAGGTTTAAGGGTTAAATTTAGTGGTTAGGTTTAAGGGTTAGGTTTCGGGGTTAGGTGCAGGTTTGCAAGCTCTGAGTGCTTCTAGTTGTGAATCCACTCGTTTTTGAGGTGAACGGAGCTGTATTTCCGTTTTTCGAATTTGTTCATATCAGATTTCAAAAGTCTTCCGAGTG
>OMKY01218292.1:0-14246 GCA_900302395.1 Bregmaceros cantori | reverse complement strand
CCCCCCCGCACTCCCGCTAATGCTGCTAGCATTTTTTTTCCTAAAATAGAGCCGCTTTTATAAACTGTATTCCACAATATAAGTCTGCGCTTTAACTTTGAAAAAGACAGAGAAAATGAAAAATCCTGGTCGCGGTTTGTACCAGAGGAGGGCGCTGCTCCCAACCTTTATCTATTCTTATATTTGCACACTGTTGTTAGCTGCGCCTTTCTTTACCTGAAAACACTACGAAATCACGTCAAAGTCTGAGCGGGGTGTGAGGGGGCAACAAGTGCTAGGTTTGATGTTGACCTTTTTGACCTTTTTAAGATTTATTTAAATGAAATCTGGAGACCTGGTGGGCGGGGACGCCCAGGGAGGTCCTCGCGTGTTGATTGGTCGAGTTGTGTCGTGCATTGCCAATGTGCTGATCATTGCTGCGTTAATACTTTGTTAGGACATTAATCCTGATGAACACAGACCGTTAATAAAAACAAATCTACATTTACTTCTCTTGTGATGCTTCGTGATGTGCGTGTGTGGAGTCTCAGGGTGACCCCCTTGTTGTTCATTAGCCTGGCAGCGCCTCGCTTACCTGACCTTGACTCTAGGACCGGAACTAATAGGGGTGACCCTCATTCAGTAGAGAAATTGCTGATTGCGTGGCCCCTGAATGTTGTGCTGCTCAGTTAGGTCATGGGTTACTATTCCTGTCACATGTTCACTTCGCCTTTACCCCATCTTCAATTTAATTCTGTCAAACTTGAAAATGGCCTGAATGAGCCCAAAACATTAAAAAACCTGAGCTTTACATTTTTAAATCTGAGTATACATTTTCCCAATTGGGATTGCCATGTAAAGGTTTGATGTTGAGAACAACCATTCTTGCCAGCCTGTGAATTGGGCTTCTGTCTTCGTCTATAGTGGATCCATTTGGACCAGTTTCTTGAGGAGCCAGTGTTCAGGAGATGCGTCTTAACATGATTACTGGTAGTTAAGCCTTCAATCACATCAGGGCTGACATGGCGAGAGTGACAACACTTCGTACATTGAGTGGCATTCCATTTAATTTTGTCATTTTCCAAAACAAAAGCATCTGGAGATTTCACTCTCCAAAATATATATATATCGCTATCCTCCTCTGCTGCCAGCGAGTCACTGGCTGTGTCCGAAATCGTTCCCTATCCCCCATATAGTGCACTCACTTATAGTGCACTCAACAGCAACGCCCGACACTAGATTTGGCGCCGTCAAAGTTATTATAAAATATAATTATAAAAAAATAAATTATAAAATTCTACAATCATCACAAAAAGTCACAAGTACTTACATTTATAACTATTTGCCGCGGTCGGTCGCTATTTACTCCCGCCGAGGCATTTTTTTAACGTCTCGCAATGCATTCTGGGTTATATTGCTCCGCCTAGGGTACATGCGATGCTCACTACATTTCGCGGTGCATTGTGGGATACTTTCAGTGCACTATCTAGGGCACATGGAGAATTCGGACACCCCTACAAAATGGCGTGCGCCCCATATAGTGCACTGTGTGGGGGTTAGGGGGCGATTTCGGACACAGCCAATGACTGGTCTGGGAGCCTGAGTGTCTTGGTCCTAAGATGTCGCCTCTGGAAAGGGTTCATGGCTGGTTACTGTTGCGCTTCTGTCGGTCCGGTGGCATGGAATCAACCAGGCTGACAAATCAGATTTTCACCCCCCCCCCCTCTTGTTCGGATCGAGATGTGGGCCTCCGTGCCCCTTGCCTACTGCGCTGTGATTTGATCATTCCATTTGACACTTTTTTTCCGAGCCTGCTTAATCCAGATCAAACACCCATTCTATTCGCGTGCGATGCGTGGACGATTCATTTGTTCTGGCTTTGCCAGGCTATCCCTGTTTAGGGTTAATGAAACTCAGGAAAAAAAGGAGGGAAGAGTAACCAGCTCTCTAGTGAATTAAACAGACGTGGGCCTCCATGCCACTTGCCTACTGTGTTGTGATTTGATCATTTGATCATTTCCAATTTCTCCTTTCCCAGCATCCTATGTTGTCATACATTTAATACCACAGAACAACAATACATTACACCATCGTAGCACAGGTGAGGAACATAGCTGGTGCTTCGAACAAGCAACAAACCTGCATTTCTCAAAGTCGGTATTGCAACACGTGCACCAAATACGCTCAAGGGGCTCTAAGTTTGAACCCCAGTGTTGTGCCGTGAGACACTCGAGAAAATCAGCACACAAAACAACCACCACAAATAAAATGTTGCCACTTCAAACCTCCATAACTGTTCTATTTATTACTCGGCCCAGACGAGGGATGTCGTGCACAGTACATTTCAAATCCTGCTCAGCCCACTCCCACCCCCAATGATTCGGACAAAAAGTGTAGTGTCTTAGGTCTTCAAAGTTGCTAAATGTGCAACAGAACCTCTCTAAAGCCACCTCCTAGAGGATTCTCTGGCGCTGGCTTGGATCAGCCGGTTCTCTTTAATATAATATAATTTGACACAAGAAAACCCTACAGAAAGGTAATTCCTTAAGTCGTGGAAACGTAAGGAAGAGAAGTGATATTTGGTTTTTAAAGCGACCTAAGAACAGACCGATGGCATTATTTATAAAGGATGGTAACTTGCGCTGTCCTGTTGTTGCAGTGCAGCTCTATGCTCCAGACGCATGATTCAATAATCTGCCCAACCTGTTCTGTTCCATTTAACTCAGTTTTGGTGCTAACGGAAGCAGCCAATTGGTCCAGAAGAACGCTGTGCGTTTTGTGCGACAAATTCAGCCACTACGGTCCAGTATGACGACTTACACAGGCAGCTATACAGACACTGGAAGTGCTTTTCAGACGGCGGGACAAAATGTCAGCCTCCTGTTTTGGCCGCGTAAATTTGTCTATTTTCACATGTATTTATTTTCACAAATTTAATGTACATTTCACAGATTTTAATACAGATAATTGATAATTAAAATCTATAACTGCAGCTGTTCTTTTAAAGTTATAATACAGCCTGAAAACAACCTAAATTAACTTTTTATTTGTCTGGATTATTTGATTGAAACTTGTTTTTAATAATCCCCTATCAATTACTTTTTATTGAGGTTGAATTCAGACAATATAAGTTGAATCAAACCATTTTCAACAAATAATTTGCTTTAACCCTAGGGTGTTGATAGAACTCCTTGGGTCCTTGTGGGTAATTTGAGCGGCATTTTGGTACGCTACTGCAAAATTAATGGGTGCATAGTTCACTGAACTTTGATATCACAAAGATGTTTTTTGATTGTGTAGATCATTTTGCACCTCTTGCATGACGAGGACCCAAGTCCTCGTAGCACCGAAAAGGTTAATGAACCCTTTCCAACACTGCATGGAGTAAACACCGGTGTTTCCAAACACAGGACCGACTTGCCAGGCCCCTGGTCGGCTATAAACTAAAGTAGTCAGTACGAGCTCCAATATTCAAAAAGAGGTTGATTTAAAAAAGTTAATTCAGGAAAAAAGCCTAAATTTGAACTTTGCTGCCGCCTAGTGGCTGCTACATTGACGGGCTCCCGTTTAACCGAATTAAATAATATTTATTACAAAATGAAGTTACCCAGCATAAATACAATTATGCATTTTATTGATTTAACAGTCTCTTGATGGAAATGAAACGAAACGATCATGCAAAACCACTTGAAATGTTCGTTGTGTAGAACATTCGAACGTGTACGTGATTGTACCGCCCTCTAGTGGAAATCGCAGGATTCACACTGGCTCTGCATAATACTTGATAGTTGACGTTTTCTCAATTAAAATCATTAGAATTCCAAATCCCAGTTTGAGGAAAGATTGGCAGGTATAAACTCGATGATTGACAGCTTTAAACCCAATGATTGACAGAGGTAGAAAGTTAAAGTCATGTCTAGTGCGTGACTTGCGCTGGTGGTTAGCGAGCATCCCCAAAAGGCTGAAAGACATTCCTCAGGGGCCGGGCACACATTTTTTTTTGTTAGGATTGAGGTACAAGGTCACTCGCAATATTGCCATACAATCGGCACTTGAACAAAAAAATATATATATTTTGCTCCCTACAAGCAGTCAATCTTAATTCATCAGCAAGGCTTTCAATTTATTTAAATTGGTGGGGCCATGGTGTGAACTCCACCAGTCACATATGGTCCATAGACGCCAGCCTCGTACACTAGCCTCGTGCAGTCTCATACTGACACCCAGCATCGTCTATTATACGCACACTGCACCGGAACCGCAACCGAGTGAATTACCCATGATGCACTGCTCAGACACAGAGGTTACATGCCCACTGCACCGACTGAGAAGTAATATCCCAACAAGGAACTGAAAACCCCAAACCACCACTTTTTCAAATCACTACCTTGAGAATGTTTTTTTTCTGGTGATGCAGGTCGAAAGTCCCGCCTTGCATGGTACAACAACTAATGGTGACAAAGAAAAAAATAAGTATGACTAATCGACTGACCGATATCAACCGAAATCAATCATGATCAAATAATTCATTAACATCCCGACTGTCCATCGATCAATGAAATGGGAAAATGGTGCAGGGCCGGCGCCAAAAGGGAAAGTAGAAGTGCACTCCGCCCCGAAACATTCCAGGGTGTGTGAGAAGGCGCCCTGTGACAGCGGGGTGGGGGGCTGCGTGGTTTTGGCATCAAAAAAATTAAGGCGCATGGGACTTGTCAGCAAGTGGCGCCGTTGACCGTTAGAATACACAACAGGGGCTTTAAGCATGCACGGGTTTCACGACGGCGAGAGGGCGTCGTAGGCTGATCTACTACGTGGAAAGAGTCAATCTTCCGTACCGTCAACTACATGCATCTCAACGAGCTGTGTTTGCCAAATTAAATTCTAAGAAAAAATTAATTATATCGAGAGAGAGAGAAATATATAAAATAATGTATTTTTCTCGCAAAGTATTCGAGATTAATCCCCAAAATAATTTTTATTTAGAACTATGCATCATTTAGAGAAATTTGACAAAAGCACAAATACATGATTTTTTTTAACACATTCCTATTAATTCAAGATCAAACAGTGAATACACTTCATGTGGCGAATATAATTTTTTAAAATGTATTTAAATTATAAAGTAACAAGAACTGCTTTGAAATTATCTTTTTAAAAATGAATTATTTTATCCTCAAGCACATAAAGAAACTTCTCTCTAGCTCTCTCGAATGACATTTTTAAAAGGACCGAGACTTGAGAGCGCACAGGATCCACTTTTATTCCATTCCGCTCTCTCGCGTCGTGGGCTGATCAGACGCCGCTCGCCGTGGCCGTGGCAACCCGCTTAGCGATTACTGTAGACACCGACTCAAACCAGTGGGTGGAGGGCTCGACTGCTGCATCCCGCCAGTGCATGCTTCAAGTCCCTGTCATTTAAACTACAATGGCAGCTTGTCGAAGGCCAAATAAACCCTCAAGTCACGGTGGTGCTATGAACGATAAGCCTTTATGCGAGGCTCGCGGACACCTGTTCGAGAGGAATCGTGATCTTACACGATGTACTGCTGTGCCGGGGGAAATCCAATCTTGGATGAAGTAGAGCAAATTTCTGATCATACAACCTACGTAACACAACACAATGATCAACATACTAAGCACACGTTAAGGCATGGGATTGGTCTCATCAACCCTTTCCACGGCTTCAGAAGCAGAAACTCCCATCAATCTCCCCCATCGCCCCGTTCAGAAACCGTTCAGTATTTATGAAAATAAAATCTTTAAAAAGGTTACGGTGGAATTTGGGTGGACATCAAAAGGTGAAAAGGCATGAAGGTACTGCTGCAGTACTCGTTTAACAACAACATTCATGGTGATAGATTTAATATCCTTCGTGTAACGTTCAGTGTCCAACTGCTGGCATGATGTTGAAAGGGGCCAGGGTGCGCCAAGGTGGGAAAAGTTTAGATAAGGTCAGTGGGTCTTCTTCTTGAATCTAACATAGTTTTCCACATCACCTTCTCGTAAGACCTGGGATAAAGTCTAGAGACTGTGCCTAAACAAGGGAGGAAAATATCTTATTTGTAGAGATGATTACTGGTCGGACACAGAAATTGGTCGGTTTTCGAATCAAGTGACCGTTCCATTTGTCCAACCCCGCTAGAGTGTTCACACAATTCAATTATAAACAGGCTTTAACTTGCGTTCTCCCTCAAACCCCCACGGAAATCCCCTGAGCGTGTGACTGATCGGAAAGTAAAACCAAGTGACAGTGTTGTGTCCGCTATATTGCCGCCATGTGCTCCACACACCAACCCCACGAAAATCTCCCTTTGTTCAGAGTTCTGCATCAATTGACAGTCATGGCGCCCTCTGCAGGAGCTTCGGAGAGGGGCATGTCCTGGGGTGTGACAGCCAAGGCTGGTTCATTGTTGTTGTTGTTGTTGTTGTTGTTGTTGTTGAGGTTGTTGCCGGGGGCGACGAGGCCACTGTCCGTGGTCTTCAGCTCGTCCAGTTTCTTCCAGAGCTCCTCACGCTCCTGTTCCTTCTTCTTCTCCCTAAAAACACACAGTCAGTCAATGACTGTGTCGGAAATCGATCCCGATTCCCTATAAAGTGCGCACCATTTCGTAGGGGTGTCCGAATATTCCATATACCCTATATAGTGCACTTTGACTATCCCACAATGCACCGCGTAGTAGTGAGCATCAATGTACGCTAGTCCAAGCATTGTAACGCATAATGCATTGCAAGATGCATTGAAAATGTACCTAAATTACGAAAAATGATGCGGTGGGAGTCAATAGTGAGCGACCACAGAAAAAAAGTTATAACTAGTTATGATTTGTTAAATTGTTAAATGTTGAACTGACATTAAGTTCATGAATTCCAATGTTTTATGACATGTAATTAGCAGTAATCACAGCAACAAAACAGTAACTTGTAACTATAGGATTACTGTTGAAATGTAACTGCTCACCGCTGTCTGTCGGCCTTGTACGAGGCGGTGAGTTCGTCGAACAGAGTGCTGTTCATTTCCATGAGCGTCTTCAGAACGTTGTAGACCAGCGCTACGATCGTCCTACACACAGACGGACACACACACATATTTTCTGTTTGACCTGAGAAATGATACAAAGTGTTTTCATTTCATATTTCATAAGTGTGTTCGTTGGGGTTAACTGTTCAAACCCAGGCAGCACATTGCAGTTAAAAAGACAAAATGTGTATTTTTATTATTTTTATTAAGTCATACGATGCTGGTTTAGCTGATCGGGTAGATCCAGGCACTGATCAGCAAAATTGTGTGGGGGGAAAATCGGCAGTGAAATATATTACGAAATATATTGTGTGTGTGGACAGAACGAGTGCTTCTTGAACCAATAACCACTTTCTGGTCCACAGACATAGTACCCAGATACCGAGTGCTATAAGCAGTCGAATGTTAACTGATTAGTGAAATGAATGAATGAATGAATGAATGAATGAAATGTATTTAACGACGGACAGTACAGAGCCATTAATCACTTCAACACGTTACACAGCAAAATAGATGGCATTCATTGCAAAATGTTACATGAGTCACACTCAACACACTTTGGCGAGTCGTCGGTTCGCGTCCCTTCACTGACATTACCCGGCTTCCCCAGTTAATAAAACAACAGGGACAAAAAAAATGGAATGAATGAATAGAATTTTGACAGAGTACTAAAATACTAAAATACAGTCACAGCCCTGAATTTTGGTTTTCCTGGCAGGAACTCGGCGGCTCCCCCAGTGGAGGTCGGTGGTGGTACGTACGGGTTCCAGTGCTCCTTGGAGATGCGGTAGAGACTCCCGAACATGATGGGCAGAACCTGCTCGATGTTCTCCTCGATCAGACTGAGGATGTACTCGTTGTTCCAGAAGTACAAGGCTCGCTCAGCCACCTGGACACGCATCATAGCAGTGAACCACACGGTCATCATTTATCATCATCATATATCAAATAGCCAGAGATGGCAAAAGTAGCCAAAAATCTCACTTAAGTACGAGTAAAATACATTTGTGAAAAAACAACTCGTGTACAACTACAATGTGCTGATCCAAATATGTACTCAAGTAGAGTTAAAAGTACAGGCTCAGAAACATACTCAAAAGGTATTTTTGAAAGTAAAAAGTACAGGCTCTAAAAATTACTCAAAAGTATTTTTGAAAGTATAAAGTAAAAAAAATAAAATTGTATATAAAATGCACTCTTCGATGCTAGTTTTACAATGTTTGAATAAATTGTTAAAAACCTAGCCTAACCTAATGTCACCTAATGTCAGGTTCATAAATCCCACTGCCAAACATTGAAATTAACATCTGTTGGCATTGCCGCCCCCTACTGGCTCATTCACACTATACCTATCCCTACCACCTACCATCGGTGTGCAAAAAAAAGTAACGAACCCGTTTTGGTTAAAGTAAGGAGTAGAAGTACAGATATTTCTGTTAAAAATCTACTCAGTACAAGTACAAAGTAATCAGAGAAAAAAGTACTTCTAAAAGTACAGATACATGAAAAAACTACTCAAGTATAGTACTTGAGTATTTGTACTTCATTACTTGCCATCTCTGCAAATAGCAGACAAACACGGTGATGTATGAAAAGCGGGATAACGTTTGTAGGATTTACAGAAGGTGTGCAATAATTAAACACAAGTAAGCAGGTGCCTGCTAACAATTAAATGTAACAAATTAAAATGTTGCACATAATACAAGTTCAGCTTCATCGGTCCTTGTGTGGTCCATGTGGTCCTGGTACCTGGAAGTGTGGGTTCCCCACACACTTGGAGATCTGCTTGAAGAGCGGGTCTTCGATCTTCTTGAACTGCGTGGGCTCGATGACGTCCAGGATCTCCTCCACTTCACCCAAGTACATGACCTGAGACACGAGGAGGCGTAAAAGTAAAAGTATTGTTACCTCAGCAAAATATTACTCAAATAGGAGTAAAAAGTAGTCATCCAAACAGTTACTCAAGTAAAAGTAAAAAAAGTATTTCACAAAAAAGTTACTTAAGTAGCGAAAGTACCGAGTAACTTTCAGTTTAAAAAATGAATGAAAAAAAAAAAATGATCGCCCGAGAGAGAGAGACAGAGACCGGGTGGGAGAGAGAGAGAGAGAGAATGCGCCCGAGAGAGATATGACATCAACATATGTGCCAACAGTTCCCAACGGGTGTCGCTAAAGGCAGAGTTAATGTACCGAGTACTTTTTACATCTCAGTAAAAAGTATTTTTTTCACCTCAGATTTACTTAAGTAAAAGTAGAAAGTAACTTGTGAAAAATGTACTCCAAAAGTAAAAAAGTACACACAAAAATTGTAACTGAGTAAAAATAAAAAAAATAAAATATCTGCATAATCCAAGGTAACATTTTTAACTTTAAATAGTGCTATGAAATGTCAGTAACAACATTATCAGCCAGTGGCCCAGTGGTGTCCACCTCTAGACTGGGAAAGCACGGTTGTAATCTGTCATATTTGACAGAGCTGAGGATTGGTGAGAAACATGAGTAAAAACTATTTTCCAATAACACAGAATAGTGGGCGATTAACCAACAACATATCAAGTCTTATACAAGTCTTTTCAAAAGGCCACTTTAGTGGGTTTTTCAAAGTGTCTCCTTTACCTCTTTCTGGCTGCTGGTTTTAGGCCAAAACTTGAGCAGCCCTCGCATGACCTGAGGACAACATGACATCAAACGTTAGAAAGTGCCTTCAGCAAAAGGCACGTTCAATTTAACACAGAATAACAAATCCCTGCACACTTGAACAGTGAGAACACCAACAAGACCCACAGCAGTGCAATCCTAGCCCCATATTTTTTTAAAAATATAATTCAGAAATGTTCCACAATTGATTTGGACTCCGGCCACCGCAAAGCTCGTCATAATCGTGTGAAAATCTTGCAAGATACCCTGGCCACTGCTTCTTTAGGAAACTTCCCTCGGGAAGAAGACTCCAGTCATTGGGGTGCAGGACAAATAGGCTCAGGAACAGCTTCTTTCCAACGGCAGTGCGGATAATGAACGCTGCCAACCACTGAACTCAACTCACTGTCTTTTTACTCGTTCTTATTGTTGCTGATGTTGCTGTTTTCTTTTAACAGCATTTTAACTTTTTATTGTTGCTATGTCGCTGTGGCCTGTGTTGGTTGTATGGAAGGATCGGGGGGCACTCTTTCAGTTTCGTTGTTGTGGTTGCTAAACTGTAATGACAATAAATGTTCTATTCTATTCTATTCTATTCTATGAAAGCTCAGCTACAAATCGTGCCAAAGACCACTTTGGCAAATATCGGACAAATATACCTGCTTCCCCGGGCTTGGAACAAGTCAAAGCCTTATGTGAAGCTGGAAATCTGAGCGGTAAAATTGTTTCACAAAAGAAATATTTGTAAAATGATAAGTGTGTGCTGGCTCTGTGGCGTAGTCGGTGAGGCACCCGCATCCAGCGCCTGTGACTTAGTTCCCATTTTCACGCTAACCCGATCCAATAAAATGGAAAATATTTCAGAAATTCCGGCGTTAAATTTCACCCAACTTGCATGCCAGGGCCAACTCATTTGTGAACAACCTTTTTTTTAAAATAGCGTTTTACAACAATTTTTAATTAGTAAAAAAATAAATTAAAAGTAAAATCTCTGAAAACGAGAAAAAAATTATTTAAACCCAAAAATCACAAATTTATCTTCATTTATTTATTATTATCACAAGTGTGCCTTTGGAGACACAGTCATTGACGTTCGACAGGGAGATGCTATTGGGAGGGACGTGGTCATACGTACTGGTTCTGTGAGGGTCGGGTCCTTCTCCAGAAACTGCACCACACAGTACACCAGCTGGAAAACAGCATCGTTACCATATTTATACTGCGTTTACCAACGTACGCTACAACATCAGAAAACATTTATACAAGTGAGTTTGATGAGAATCAATATCAAACATTTGCATTAGGTTTTAATAATTATCATGGCCATCATAGTTTGGCCGTAAAATTTCTACCTTGAATAGTATTACGCTGCCTTTTTGACCAATTTTTGAACGTGTTTATGCAGTGGGAGCACACGGCTGCTGCATTATTTAAAAAGGATGGTGGTAACTTGCGGTGTGCTATTCCACACCCAACTGTTCTAGTGTGGATACGTGACGTGCCGCACAAACCCACGATTTAACAATCTGTGTCAGAGGAATGCAACCATCCCACAATGGATAGATATTGTATTGACTGATATTTGACAGTCAGTGGTAGTGACTGAGGTTCAGCATGTAATATGACATCCCAGTCAGTGGTAGTGACTGGTTTCAGCATGTAATATGACATCACAGTGGTAGTGACTGAGGTTCAGCATGTAATATGACATCACAGTCAGTGGTAGTGACTGAGGTTCAGCATGTAATATGACATCACAGTCAGTGGTAGTGACTGAGGTCCAGCATGTAATATGACATCACAGTCAGTGGTAGTGACTGAGGCTCAGCATGTAATATGACATCACAGTCAGTTTCTTGTCCGTCAGATTCTTCTCTCTCATTATACGACCTGCTCTGTTTCACAGTACAAAGATTTGTCCCCATTGCTTCACTGACTTGTATAGCAGCTGTGTGGTCACTAGAATAGATGTTGGGTTTATTGATGCTTATAGTGCGTTCCGGGGATATCCCCTTAGCAGTCTGCACTCGGCATCACCTGCCTACCTCTACTCTTAATACAAAACTAGCTTCATCTGATATGCGTGCCAGTGTGTTTACCTGTGCGTGGAACTGCGAGAGGCCCTTCGCTGTGTGCATGGGGATCAACACCTTGATCAGAAACTGCTTGTGTTCAGCCTTCAGCGGCAACGCAAAGCCATTGATGATACTGAGGGAGAGGAAACCAGGGTGATGGGGTGTAAATAATATCCATTTTGTATCGATCTATCGATACAACAGCTGTTGATAGAAAGCATCGACACATCCGCAAGAGTATTGATTTTTTTTCCTCCTGAATGTAATTCCACGCCCATACTGCGGGTGGCGCTAAACCTATTTGGCGACTCCTACCTCGCTTCCTTTACACACACATGCAAACACGACGTGTCTGGAAGGTAGTACATTCACTCCCGGGCGCACACTCACTCACACATTACCTCCTTCTCTCGCTCGCTCCCTCACACACACGCACGCACGCACACTCTAGCAGCAAGACCCCGCGGCACCAAGTGTAAGATCATCTCTGCTGTAACTAAAACTGTTGTTCTCTCAAATATCGTAATAACTTTCGTATCGAAATCAAATCCAATCGTGGTGATTTCTTAATCTTTCGTATCGAAAAAAAAACTGAATCGCTGGGTCAGGAAATCGATACTGAATCGAATAGCCATGATGGGTGGGATTTACACCCCTACAGGGTGATGAGGAGGGAGTAACTTGGTGCTTCCATTTCAACGTTTCAAGCGGTTGTATTTTTTTGCATTCCAGAAACTGTGGGGGCACTAGAGAGTCAAGAGTGTTTTGCATGCAACTATAGATATCCGGTACCAGGAGAGATAGAGAGAGCCTATACAGTATATGAGAGAGAGACACCCCACACACGACTTCTTCTGGCCGCTAGGGGCGCCAACGACAGAGTCAGAATGAATGGGATCCAATGGGAGCTGAAATGAAAATTATTAACGCCAAATCTGATGTGTTTGTGAAATTATGACCGCCCCTCACACAATGAACCGTTAATTATCCCGACAATATACATTAAAACATCAATTAGAAACAATCTTTAAATAGGTTAAACGGCCTGTAAAATTGGTATATTTCTATTGTAAATGCCATAGGCTCCGTGCTTTTAGTAGTCGACTCCGCCCACTCGACTAGCAAAAGCACACGGAAGTCGGTACGCCGGCTGAAGCGAACGTGACGTCCATATTTATATACAGTCAACGTTCATATCCCTCTAGTTGGTCATGAAGACAGTTGTTGAACGACCCCGACCCAGGTGAGCCCAGCGTTACCTGCCCAAGATCTCCAGCAGCTCGGCCACTCCGTTAAAGTGTCCATTCTCGTAGATGAACCTGCAGGAGACAGAAGACTGATCAGAGAACAACCGATGGCCTGTTTAAGGTGAAAATGGCTTCTTGATGAAATGACTAACATGAACACCTGCATGGAATGGAAAGAACTGGGTTCATTATCGAGGTGTGTGAATGTACTATAAACAAATAAATAATAAATACCCGCGCACACTCACTCACGCATTACCTCCTTCTCTCGCTCGCTCCCTCACACACACACGCGCGCGCACACTCTAGCAGCAAGACACCGCGGCACCAAGTTTAAGATCATCTCTGCTGTAACTAAAACTGTTGTTCTCTCAAATATCGTAATAACTTTCGTATCGAAATCAAATCCAATCGTGGTGAATTCTTAATCTTTCGTATCGAAAAAAAATTTTTGAATCGTTGGGTCAGGAAATCGAGAAAATTGTGGAGAGCATATATGGAACTGTTGGAGAATTACCTTATGGATACTTCCTGAATGGGCAATAAGAACCATTGCTTGAACACTGGCTGTGTCCGAAATCACCCCCTATTCCCTACTCCCTACCCCCCCTACAGTGCACTCAACAGCAACGGCCGATATTTTGGACACTAGAATTGGTGCAGTCAAAATTATTATAAAATATAATTATACAAAAATATCAATTATAAAATTCAACAAGCATCAGAAAAAGTACTCACATTTATAACTATTGGTCGTGGTTGGTCGTTATTTACTCCCGTAATGCCATTTTTTCTGTCATTATTAAAACGTCTCGCAATGCATTATGGGTTATATTGCTCCGTCTAGGGTACATCTGATGCCCACTACCTTTTTGCAGTGCATTGTGGGGTATTTTCAGTGCACTATGTAGGGCACATGGAAAATTCGGACACCCCTACAAAATAGCGTGGGATAGGGAGCAATTTCGGACACAGCCACTGGGATCATGAACGCTTGTGTGAATTATGATGAGGGGACGTATGGGTGTCTGTCTTGTTTTGCGTCTTTGTCGGGGGGACATTTGCATCAGCCTAAATGTGTTGGGATGAAAATGGGAGTGAAGTGGTTAAAGGGTCTAAAAGATAGTGTTTATCAGGCAGCAGAACAGCCTGTGCCAGCGAAGGTTTGACGCGCTGGTCGTCTATATTTAACCCTCAGCAACAGATGGTCAGAGCGGGCCCGTCCGCTGCCGGAAACAACGTCAAGGATCCTGACAGCCCCGTAGTCAACCCCCGCTGTCCGTTGTCACC
>OMKY01218291.1:0-10431 GCA_900302395.1 Bregmaceros cantori | reverse complement strand
AGAGAGAGAGAGAGAGAGAGAGAGAGAATTACTGCTTGTTCAAAGTGAGAGAGAGAGAGAGAATTACTGCTTGTTCACAGAGAGAGAGAGAGAGAGAGAGAGAATTACTGCTTGTTCACAGTGTGTGTGTGTGAGAGAGAGAAAGAGAGAGAGAGAGAGAGAGAGAGAGAATTACTGCTTGTTCACAGTGAGAGAGGGAGAGAGAGTGGGGGAGAGAGAGAGAGAGAGAGAGAGAGAGAGAGAGAGAGAGAGAGAGAGAGAGAGAGAGAGAGAGTGTGAGTCAAGTCAGAGAAGCAGACGAACGGGGGGAACTGATTATTTAAATCATTTCCAAAATTGCAAATGAATATGCACGTCCGCACACAATTGCATGCAGGTATTCCACACGTGTGTGTGAGAAGATGCACACTAGCACAAAGAGAGAGAGCGAAAGAAAGACAGAGAGAAACGGACACAACCGTCAGACACACACACAAGCAAACACACGCGGAAAGCATTAGTATCCAAATACACATTAATAAGGTCGCTCATTTTCGTGCATCCAAGCCCCCACCCCTCTCCACTTCCTCCCCACTGCCCTGTCTCTGCTCTCCCCATCTCTCCACTCTGGAGTCAGACAAAGCCCATAGGATCCCAGAGGTTTTCTGGGCAGGGGAGGGGACAGCCAATAACCATCTACCAACCCCCTCCTCAAAAGACCAGAACACAGGTGGCTATTGTGTGCCGTGTGGGCATGACGGCCCTTTGGTGCAAGCACATGTACAGAAAAACCGATTGCCATTAAAATAAGAAAACGGTAGCATAGTAATAACAACGCTTTGAATGGATCGTTCCCCATGTGGGCCCAACTGCGTGTGATTTGTGTTTTTGCTCAAGGTGAGGTTGCGCTCAATAGTTGCCATCGTTGCAAGAGACGTCGACGCGCAAAGCCGGAAAAAAAAAGCTCAGGGCAAGGTATTGACAGTTGTCAAAACCAAAACCTGATCTAGAACAACTATGGAGGCTATGCAGGTATGTGAAGATATCCATTCCAAATGCAAATAGATAATGAGTATGGTGTGTGTGTTGGGAAGGGGTGGTTTTATGCAAATCTGGTCCCTTGACATTTCCATTGATTTACGGGTTGAAACCGTGGTGGCACAAAGCGTGTCTGGGTGTGGCGCGGTGTCTGGTGTGAATAAAGGCTCCTATTGAGCTGGCCATCGATTGCGTGTCAAATCTGGATGTCAGAAAGGCCGGCCGAGGTCATAACTTGGAATCAATCGACAAGCCTTGGTGTCATGGCATACCACATGTTTCAACGTGTGGGCAATGATGACGCTATTACATCCTTTATGTGGCCGTCTCTGTGTGCACAAAATTGTGTGTGTAATTAACGTTGGTCGTATTAAAATGGTCTTAGTCATGGGGTCTGAGTTGGCCGAGTGGTTATGGACACCGCACCCAACACGACCCCATTCATGTTAGTGGCACTGCGTCTACGCAGCATCCGCAGTGTCGCGAGTCCGACTACGCTCGTTGACTTGTCTGCAATGTCTACCCCCCGATCTCTTCAACCCAGTTTCCGACTAATCCTATCCAATAAAGATGGATGGATTTAGTTACATACTCTGAGACCAACTCATTACAATGCATTTAGGTCATATTTTGAATTTCTTTTTTCTCGATTTGATACAATTTTTCTTCATTTTTCTTCTTTTTTTTCTCATCAATTATGACTATTTCATACATATTTAATCTATAATTGATTAGTCATCAATTAATCAACTAATCGTTGCAGCCCTAGGCAGTGTTAGACATGTTTGACGAGTTCTTGTTCACCATTTTATTACCCACCTAAGTGTGAGGTTCCGTTTTAAAAAAAAAGTCTGTGTGATGCCAGCTACATTAACTTCACTGCAGCTTTTACTTTTAAAGTGCAATAAATCGCAAAGTCTCGTCTTCCATCCGTTGGCTGGTTTGAAATCGAAAATACTTTTGACTCATCCGTATTTCGACATCTGGTAGACCAACACTCATTGAGCCTGCAATTAGGGCTGTGCAAAAATGGATTTGAAATCGAAATCGGATTATTTAGTTCAGAGGATTTTTGAGAAAGTGAAATGGTCAAATCAGATTTCCTTTTTAACATTGATAATAATGATTTTGCTGGTCTGGGTGAATTATATATTATATGGGTGAATTATAATTATATGGGTGAATAAAATATATAACATAATAATACATATAAATTGATAATTGTATTAATCCTAAGCCAGCTGAGTTGTCTATTTAATTACAAAAATGGACACCATTTGCAAAGTTTGAAATATGAAACTTCTAGGTTTGATATCCTTTTTCTTCAAGAAATCGGGAACAAATCGAAAATCGAGATTTCAAAGACACAAAGCGGGATTTTATTTTTTGGCAAAAATCATACAGCCATACATGCAATGTTTAAAAAATGTATGGTTGTTCAAATATGTATAGAATGTTGGGGCTATGCATGGACATCTGTAGAGTGACTCCAACAATGGGAACTCGACACTGGAAACGGAATTCAATTGTGGCAGTGGGATCTTTACATGTGGTTAAAACTTCTTGTGGTTTGTCAGAAGGGGCGGTTGGGCAGAGAGGGGGGTGGCAGGGACGAGGTGTCTATAGGCACGCACCATATGGAATCAATCTTTTTATTGTGAGACTATATTTAATGTCTGGTCAACCAGACACACTGCTGTTAAAAATACACTGAATGGCTAATGACTAAGACTAAGATACTTTATTTCGTCAGTGATCACAATACAATTTATATTCTATACAGATTGAATTAAACATGTTCTTTGTTTTTACTCAACATTAATTGCACGCTTAATACTATGGATTGAATATATGCGAGGTCAATACAACCATTGACAATCTAACTACTCTTTGCTTATTGATACAGTTATTACAATGATCAATCCATAGTTGTTAATTTCCAAAACATTTCTGTCTAGAATTAAAATGAAAAAAAACACACTGTAATTCTAGTGCACCACTGGCATTATTGCATTGGTGTCTAAAGAAATGGAGCACATTACTTAAATTAAGGCTGAACGATAAACCGCAAAAGTAGGTTAACCGCAGTGCGCCCCCTTGTGGTTATCAGACCGCGAGGGGTGCGGTTTTAATCGCAGTTTCTTGTCTGAAAGCTGCTGCCGTTAAGACAAGAAATTGAGGAGTATATTGCTGTTTTTTTTCATTTAAAATAGATTTGATTTTAATATATATATTTTTTACTTCCTCAAAAATGTTGCTACTGCACCTGCTACCTGCCTCTGAAAATATGTTGCTATGTGTCTTAAGAAATTAAGAAATAATAATAAAAAATAATAATAATAATAAAACCGCAATTAAAAACCGCAATTAATCGCAAAGGTGGAAAAAACACAATTTTTATTTTTGGGCAAAACCGTGCAACCCTAACTTAAATGGTGTATAACATTCAATTTCAAAAACGATCAATTGCACAACCCTAACAAAAAACATCCAGCCATACTGAGACGAAGGAAACTTAAGGAATGTCTGAACCCACCCGCTGACAATCTGATAAGTGGTTGAAGAGTGACCAGCCGTTCTGGAGGATTGCCTTTATTGGAAAAGCTTGGTGCTGAAGGACTGAGGCCAGCTCCACCAGCTGTGTTTGTTGTGGTCCGAGGTGCTTTCAGATGATGACTCCAAAAGATTGAAAAGCTTTTTTTTTTCTCCTTCAGTCAAAAGAAGAAAAAAAAAAAAGTCTGGAGGGCATTTTGGCAAGGCGTTTTTCCCTTGACTTTAATTACAGGGCTGCTGCAAGACAGATCTTTCTCCAAGAGCTCCTCCGCGCAGGGGGATGGTTGGAGAAGGAGAAGGCGGGTCCCGCGCTCCGGTTTCAAAGACATTTTCACTTTTTTTTTTGACGTCTAAAGCACAGAGTCAACACTCAACGCGACGGCAATCTTCATATGCAAACACAGCGTAAGCAAATATGCTGGGGCCAGACTAACGGGACGCTGGCTGCTAAAAATCATGGCACAGTCGAGATGCACGTTCAAGTATAGTCCCTGCGTTTTCTAGTGTAAAGTATATGGAGACAAGAGTTTGGAACGTGAGTTATCATTGCCAGATTAAGGTTTGGTTCTTGCAAATTGATCCATAGCCGCATTTCGTATGACTTTTCCAATCATACCATATGAGGGGCCGTTTACCGTTTCTCCAGCAGTGTAACAGCGGCACGTTCTATAATAGGTCTGCAAGATGATATGGCAAATTCGTCATGAAAGAATGAATATTAGAAAATATTGAAAATCAGCATTGAGAGACATTCAATTTGAATGACATCAGTAGATATTGATGTTACAATACACTTTCCAGGTATTCCACATAAAAAGGTACAATAGTAATTTTTCACTATACAGATGATGAGCTGGAAAACTCTGTAGACAATTGATTTCTGTTCATCTCATTCAATTAGCATTGAAAGTGTCTCTCAAAATTCCACCACTCCCCTACAGTATTGTGGACACCACTGCTGGAGCGAGCCATAGAGAAGATATAGATCAACCGCCACTAGATGGAGGCCATATTTGACCATCGTCCAACATGGGCCTGGACAGAAAGACAGAAGAAGAAAGGCATTAGGGCCCGCATGGATGCAGCTGCTAATCCCTCCCTTCCGAGCTCTTTTGTTTGCTACCTTGTCTCATACCTTTCCATTTGTGCAAAGGGGGAATTCCTGCCTACACAGCCACCGGAACCGCATCACCTCCTGTCTCTACTGCCAGCGCTGTAGTGCCTGCATTTATACAGACATGGGCCCGCCACAATGTGGAAAGGGAAAAATCCTATTTGCAAATTGCAACATGGATCAATTTATTTCAAGTTATTTTTTGGGCACAATCGCCATTTTTTTCATTCTTATTTGAGAGAGATAGCGATTAAATCAGAAACTGGGATGAAGAGTCGGGGGGGAAGGCATTACAGAAAACCCGGAGAGGGTATGAGAACCCGCAGTGCTGCTCGACCTGTGCGCTCTTTAACCACTCTGCCACCGTGCCCTAACATGGATCAATTTAAGTAATAATAGCCAAAATACTAATGCATTTCCTACAGATATGATTCTTTAGTGGGGAATTGGTTTCCATTTAATGTATTATTGACATGTTTGCAAACTCCACTCACAGACTCGGAGTTTGCAAACTCCACTCACGGACAGCCGGGTGAAATATAGCAACTCTGCTAAGCCCGTTTTGTACAACCATCTTCTCATGTCGCATATCTTATGCTGAAATGTTAAATGGCTCTGTATTGTCTGTCCTAAAAATAAAATGCATTCATTCATTCATGTTTGTTTAAAAGGCAGCCACACAATGACCACACCAATACAGCTGTTGCGTGGTGACGTCACAACTTGATGGCGGCAGACATGGTGGTATCATCGCGGTCAGACAGGAACAGGCAGAGGCATCGTCCGTTTAAAAGTCTTCCATTATTGCTTTATTCATGGTAATATGCTATTAATAACCGGAAATGGCAGCCTAATTATACATCCATTGTATTAACCCCAATACAAATGGACATGAAGTGGTAAGTTATACCACTTAACCGTACGTATAATGTCTGCCTCCGCAAAATCACATCAAGATTTGTGGCTGGTAAAAAATGCAGCAGAATTTTCTAGATCACTGGTCGTTGACCAGTGAGCTGATAATTGCATATCCTGCATGATCTCTTTTGTGCTACAAATTTCAACTTTCATCTCAGTTCTTCAGCCGTTTTGTTATTTCTTCACAGCCATCCATTACTAGGATGACCAGGTGAGACCCGGATGAGGCAGAGATACGCTACACCAGGCCGCACAAAACATCCAGGTGACCGTGACCGGTGATCTCCTGGTGCACCTCAATCCTCTCCCCTCCCCCCGAGCCCTCTCCCTACAAGTCCAGCCCCAATAACAGGCTGTGAAATCCCATCTCGGCCATGACCAGTCCCGACACCCAGTGGGCCTCAGCTGTGAAATGTGTTCGTCCACGTTTACAGGGGGCAAGAAGCTGCTGCTCTCTGCCGGCACAGACAGACATGCCTTCTCCACAATCCCTCTCAGACACACACGCACCTGCACACCCTATTATCCGACAGTTAGCTTACAGCAGAGAGCGCCGAACCGCGCGCGCCGACTGTCACGCGTGTGTCAGAATACACATAGCAGACTAAGGGCAGGGTGTGCAGAGCTCCGCCGCGGCCAATGGGGTTCTTTGAATAAATTGCTTGGAGCTGGCGTTTGGTACATGAATATCTTCGCACGCGCCTCTGGGGGGGGATTGCAGCCACCTGCTGCTCTGCTGATTGGAGGTTCCCGCCACTGCCGTTTGGGTCTGCTTTAACCGAGGTTGAGGTGTGGACTCTAGAGTGACACTGGTTGTTGTAAATGTCACCTCCTGTGTGTTGCGTAATGTAACAATTACATGAGCCTACACATCATTAGCAAATCATCAATCAATAGGAAAACATGCTCGATAGACAAAGCATGTTCATTGTTTTTCTAAAATAATGATTTTATATACTATGAGCTTAATCAATTGAATTAGATGCCAATGAATGTGATCATCGATTAAATGGCCCAAACGAATAATTTCATTGCATGGCCCGTCCTCTTGAATGTGTTGCATCCCGATGTCGGTCACCATTCCTAGAGTCATGGCTCTGCCTATTCCCCTTTGTTCCGCTTTTAACCCCTTTGAGTACTACCAACCATTTTCCCCACTAAGACATTTGCACCAATATTTGATATTCTGTACGAAATTTGTCTTAGCACATTATGTATAATATATATCATAAATATAAAAGAAAATTATCTCTACTTTCTATGAAAGTTTTGTTTAGAACCGCTATTTAAATCCGGTATGCGACGATTAATCGCCAGTAAAAATGGGCGATTAATCGATTATCAAAATAATCGTTGTAGCCCTAGTATAGACTCTGCTAAAATCAGGGATGGACATACTTCAGTGTGAATTTTTGGTGGTGTTTTCCTTTAAAGATCGGCACAGACTGTACATCACATGTGCTCACATGGAGCTTACAGTCAAGGCTCTACAGGCAATAAAGCCTCACCAACACCAACTTGTGGCCACCCCCGAGCCCCACTTACCTCTGTTATTGACAAAGGACCACTATGTTAGCCAATATCCCAACTGACAAGCACAGCATTGGGGGCGACGGGAGGAAAGGAAATTAGGTTTCCCGCTATTGACTTGATGCAGAGGGGAACTGTATACATAGAGAGGATTTCAGCTAGGAATACAATGGACAACATAGTCTGTGGATGCAGACTAGTAATGGATGTTATGTATAATTTATTTTCATTAAAATCCTCGGTAAACAGCATTGTTGAGACATTCTCAGAGTAGAAACAAAAAACGCAAAAAGGGCTCAAATAGATGGAACTATTTCCACCTCTTCAAAAGTCTCCATTTTTGGGGAACACAGATTAATTCCAGCGTGCCTTCATGCTTTATTAAAATCTAATCAGCAAAGATATTCAGCAAAGATATTCACTTTTCAAAAATTTTGGAATAGTTCCTCATGCGTTTGACATTTGCCTTAAGCTCAAAGCATCTTTTTTTTTTCCAAGTAATTTTTTGGGTGCAAGCGCGGTTTTTGATTCTTTATTGAGAGACAGCGACAGGATTTAATCGGAAGCTGGGATGAAGAGTCAGGGGGAGGCATTGCAGAAAAGCCGGAGAGGCTCTGCGAACCCAAGGCGCTGCTCGGCCTGTGGCCTGGGGGACGCACTCTCTACCCGCTTGGCCACCGCACGCCCCCAACATTTTTTTAACAAAAAAATTAAAAAAGGAATGAATTTGCATGAATTAAAGTTTAATCATTTCCAAAAAACATTTCCCCCCCTCCCTACTCCCCCAGGAATGTGCTGGAATTGTTAGGTGACCAAAGATTCACATCTCTATTAGTCATTTAACTAAATTCAAAGGACTTTACACTTGAAGAAGGCACGGTCGTGGGAAAAAAAATAACTTTCTTGGTGTCAAAGCGGTTGGCCGTGAAAATGTTAATATATTAACCAATATTGGACAGCTCGAGTGACCCAAGCATACAAAATAAACGTACTTAGCACCATTACAAACATCTGCTCTTATCCATCCATCATAATATAAGGTTTGTCAGAGCGTTCCGGAAGATTGAGAGTCTAGGGAAGGGGGTGGGGTTCAGTAAACCCAATGGGCCCCTTTTCACCACTCCAACCCGGAAGGCTAATCACTTTAGAGTGTCGGACAGCGTACGTACGCACACACACAGACACACACACACACACCACAAAAACACACCCGCCACACACTTAATGAACACTGCAGTCAGGGGTTGCTAAGACCACCCACCCCAACCATAATTTCAGCGGTGTCGCGGTGTACTGCGCGACCAAGAAAAATCGATACTCAGTAATACAGCAAGCGGCGCTAGCAGCCGAGCCCGCAGTCGCGCTGTCGATCTAGACGCGGCCTAGCGTCGTACGCCATCTCCTTACACACCCAATTAACCGTCCTCATTAAGCTGTGCCGTGCGCCGCGCGCTCCTCGCCATCCATTGTAACCGTCGCTCTGGTGGTGGCGTCCATTACAAGCCAAATAAACCACGGAAAGCTGACACTAATCACAGCACTAATAGATGGTGCACATTATATGCGAATGTCATGGTTGGGCTTCTTAAACTCCTTCATTTCCTTCACTGCTCAGTCAACCAAATGAATATTAAGGCAGTTTCTTGATTCGAATGACTGCTGCAATCACTCGCCAGTGTTGCCACAGTTATACTTATAAAAAGTAATATGTTTAAGCCGGTCTCCTGCCGATGCAGACACCTGGAACATTAGTATTTGACTGCAGTATGGATAGCAGTACAATAATCACTATACAAAACTTTCAACATTTACCTCAAATACAGGAAGAGTAGTGCAAACATGTAAACCCTGAGAGATTAACCATAGCCCAACCATATTTTTAAGGACTATGACGGAACTAGATTTTAAACCAAGCTTGGACAATCCCAACAACCATCTCAAGTGTAAGACTAGTTCAAACAGAAGTTAAACTGTTCTGTCAGAGTCAGACTGTATTTTTGTTTTCAGTATTGGTTGATAATGTTTTGCTGATAAGTAACCTGAATGTTGTGAAAGTAAGGAGATAGCAGTAAGCACGTTCAAAATGAAGAAGATATTAATGTAACAAAGTTATATTACCTAAAGCCCAATTTGCACTGGACTTTTATCACTTATGGACCCCTGGTAATTCGGAATAATTACGGAGGACGTCTGAGTTTTATTTGACGGGCAGATGTGTGATTTCAGTGATTTGCAAAGTAATAATTCCATTTGGAATTACTGTGATTCAGCGAAATCACAATTGTTTTAAATCTGAATTTGTTCAACTGTGACAGTGTGAGAGTAAAGTATGTGTGTACATGTGTGGGCAAGCAAAAATACCGCACATGTAATGTCTTTTAAATTGAGCGAAAGGCAGGCTTTTAATAATCCCGCCAGAACGTGCAACAAAATAACACCGGCGTCAGGGGGTAATTGCAAATTACCAGACGTCCCCATGTAATTCAATGGCAGCGCAAATTGGGCTTTAGTTACATTTTTTTAATTAAGCAGGAAGTTCCCATTGAGGTATAAAACCTCTTCTTACAGCGAATCCTGAATTACATTTAGATATAGTTCAGACAGATAGTTCATTGTATTCAGCAGCAGCCAAATGCCAAGCCACCTTAAGAACTCCAACTAGTATTACCAACGCAGAATCGGTGAACATGACATTTTCAGTAGAGATGCACGATAATTATCGGTACCCGATAATATCGGGCCGATTTGGGCTTATTTTCTATCGGCCCGATAGCCATATTTTCCCGATAAAAATAGCCGATAATTTAATAAAAACGCGGAAACTGCGTTCAAGAGTAACGACTTTTATTTTGACGACACAAGCCATGACGCGCAGTGGCACGTCACATCCTGCATGCAGCCAGTGAGTGGGGAAGTAAACAAACATGCCTTCAACAGTATGGTCGTCTTCACAGTGGCAGAAGATGACAATGCTTTCGCTATATGCAACGCCTGTTCAATGCGGATTCCGAGAGGAGAAAAAAGATCGTCAAGCTTTAACACGAGTAATCTCACATCTCACCTGAAAAGTCGGCACCGCGGCGAAGAGGTATTAAAAGAGTATGAGGCAGCGGCTGCAGCAGCTAGCACAAGCAGTGAAACCAATGCGGTAACTAAAGCAAGAAAGTCCGATGTTACCATTCTGCAGTCTTTTGAAAAAAGTAGACCCTTTGCGAGAGACAGTGAAAAGACCAAAGCCATTAATGGCAAAGTAATGGAGTTCATTGCACTCGGCGACCAGCCTTTCTCCGTGGTCGAAG
>OMKY01218287.1:0-17971 GCA_900302395.1 Bregmaceros cantori | reverse complement strand
ATGGGCAATTTCGAGTTAGGTAGAATGTAGAAATTATATGTATATATATATATATATATATATATATATATATATATATATATATATATATATATATATATATATATATATATATATATATATATATATATATATATATATATATATATACATATATATATATATATATTTATGAGAAAATATTTTAATATTTTATTTTATTTATATTAAATATTATATTATTTTCAGTGGATTGCAGCTAAAGATCTGATTACCCCAGACCAAAATACTAAAATGCTAGGCGACTTAGATTATGCTGACGACATAGCACTCCTTGCATTGAAGCTGCCCAAGATCTTCTGAAGCTGGTCGAGAAAGCCTGGTCAGGATGCTGGCCTGCATCTTAATGCTCCCAAGACAAAATGCATGCATCTTCTAATGCACCACTGTTCTCCTCAAATGCTGGCTGCTCTGACACTGGGCATGATATGTCTGTAAGAATCGCGCTGGCTTGGAGTGTGCTGCATTCTTTAGAGGCAGTGTGGAAGTCGCCAATCAAGTCAACCAAGACCAAAGTATTCAAAGCATGTATTGCAACCAGGGCTTTGAACCAATATTTTCTCCCAAGGGTTTAGTTCCGAACAGAAACAGAATTATAACGTTTCCGGTTATGTGTTCCACCAATAAATTGACGTTCCTGAACCGGTTAGAACAAAAAAATATTGTTCCCGGAACGGTTAATTTCGTTCCTGTCAGCTGTTTAATGCTACGTAATATTTGTTGAGGCGAACCCAAAGCGACTCACTACAGAGGCCCGCTGGTAGCGCTCTACAGCCGAGGTCTCGTTGCGTGTCGGGGCGAACCCACAACAACACACTGCAGAGAGTCCCGTGACGATTCCTACTTCACTGCTGCATCGTAGATTTTATAAATACTCTTGTTTTATTTCTGAAGTTATCCCCAAGTGCACTCCCTTGAGGAACGAAATAAAACCGTTATTAACCGGTTACCATTATTTTAAATTAAGTGTTCATGTTCCGGAACATAAAAAATAATAACGTTTCCGGTTTCGTTTCTGTTCCCTGGAAAATACTAAAAGTTCCCGGTTTTCGTTTTCGTTCCTTGAACCGGTTCAAAGCCCTGATTGCAACCATCCTCCTGTACGGCTCAGAATCATGGGCACTAAATGGTAAACGTCAAAAAACGCGTTGAGACGTTTGAAGAAAGGAAGGAAGGAAAATACAGCGTCTCTTTTCTGGCTCGTGAGCCTAATCACCTAGTGCGATTAATGATCGCGATCCAATAATGCTTTAACTGAATTTTGACTTCCCGTTGCGCGGTCAAGCATTAATCAGCTTGAAGCGCGGCCATGTTGGAAAACTGACTTGTTTGCGGATGCACTGATAATGGGCCGCATGATTTGCGCAGTTTGATTGTATTCGTGCGACTGTCGTTTCGCTCGACAACGTTAATTGGTTCTGATTTACCGAAGCTAGCGGTTCCGAGAATGTTTCGTTAACGTTGTACTTAGCTTATACTTATTATATTTGTACTTTGCCTTGTGGCATATATGACCGTCGCTACATTTGTGTGCATATTGCACGGATCGGTGCGTTCAAATGCGTTCAAGCGTCCGTGTCTATTTTACTCCATCGTTATGGTCACTGCACTGATGTGAAACAGTCGGGACTGGAAAGAAGAACTCCAAAACACAATGACCGCGTTGGTAAGTCCCTTATATTTTCAGCGATCTGCACATCGCTATTATAGTTCTAGTTCAAATGCAATATGGGTGTGGTCAGTACTTGTTGCATCTGTCCAATTCATGTGAATAAGTTATACTTTCCCAAGTGAGCAACATGTAGCTAGAAAATAGATACCCCCTTTTCTATTATCAGGTGTTATGTGTAGATATAATCTGCACAATATATTTGTCATTCGAATATCCCTGCAAATATCTTGCTCTGAAAACAATTGCTATACTGGTTTAATGTATTAATAAGCCACTGTTTATATGCAGTTTTAATAGGAATGATTCACTTTCCCATGGTTTTATACTAAAGGAATTTCCAAAAATGTTTTTACTATAGAGTCTAGATTGGTAAATATTCTAAGCATGGGGCGTAGTCAGAAGTTAGAAAATGGGTGGGCCCAGAAAAGTTGGTTGGGCCCAAAATTGTGTAGTTGTGCGGTCTGTATTGGTAGCCTGCACAGGTAAGAGTATTATGTATTATAACAAAAGAAGGAGAATGCACACAATAATTAATGTCACCCTGGAATCCACACTTTTGAATTACTCTCTTAACCCTCATATGGTTCTCCAACAGCCATCGTTCAGAACTTTGCCAATCTCCTTTGGACCACGCAGGCATTGGCAAGCCAGTCATAATGTTCCGGTAAGTTCTCGGTCAATTGTGTCCAAAATAGGGAGCAAGATTCTTTATGATGTTTAAAATCACCTGAGTCACACTACACATGTTCCTTTCCTGTGGATTTTTGTTGGTGCGTTTGGCTCCCCATCTGGCCAAACCCAAAAATGGCATTGGCAACTATGTGCCATCCAT
The DNA here is from genome assembly GCA_900302395.1 of Bregmaceros cantori. Taxonomy (NCBI): domain Eukaryota; kingdom Metazoa; phylum Chordata; class Actinopteri; order Gadiformes; family Bregmacerotidae; genus Bregmaceros; species Bregmaceros cantori. The sequence goes on along the minus strand of OMKY01218287.1, from coordinate 15,428 downwards.
CTCTGAGCATATAGATCAGGGATGGGCAACTTCTAGGATAAAGAGGGCCACATTTTTTTCAGAACAATCACTGGAGGGCCGCATGACCACGCACTTCAAATAATTGAATATCAAAGATGCTACAAATTATTGATTCTCGATAACAACAAATTCTTATGTTTATTACACCAGCATTTTTTGCATATGAATGCATTTCAACATGTTAGATTAGAAAAAAAATAGTTGTGCTTTTTTATGAATATTGCCTTTTCATCCACAGAGCGTCAGCTCCCTCGTTAACTATCGTTCATACATTTTTAGGCTTACAAGACACAATTTTGATGTGTTGAGACATTTATACTTGTGAACATACTTTTCCCCGTGTTAATATTGGGCCACTCGCTGCAGCTAAAATGTAGCCGCTATTGCTAAAGTTTAGCGTTGTGGTTTAGCGTGTTGGTGTTGGACCAACCGCTGCATCCAAAGTTTAGCTGCCGCAGCTAAACTTTACCGCTCTACTGTGTTAGTGCTGCCGGACTGTCACCACCTTGACTTCTACGCTGGTGCAGAAAAGGAGATGGCCCGCTGTTGTTTATGTGTGGAGTGCCCTCTATCTGTCAAAAGTATAATTACACTTATTTATTTATTTACTTATTTTTATAATTAAATTCTTTTTAGTCTCTTGGCGGGCCGCAGAAATTGACCCGGGCCGCCAGCTGCCCATCCCTGATATGATCAAAATAAATGAATAATATAATAAAATAAAGGAAAGGACAGGGCAGGAAAGGTCTAATTTTAGCTTCATTCTCATCTTAATTGAATGTAGTTTCTTTATCCATATCATTTCCAAAGTTTGCTTTAAACATGGGGTTCTGTTAATTCTTTCAACTTTGCCCCCCCCGCCGCCCCTCCTTTTTACTGTACAAACTGGCCCAGGCCCAGCAACAGGGCACAGGAACATTTTTAATTTAGTTCAGATAATGTGAACAAAAAAATAAAGTTGACTTCTTTAAATAAAAAGTATCCTAATAACTAGTCATAATTCAGATCAGTATATATTCCCACAAATGGTGTGAAAGTGTTCCAAAAAAATGCTGATGTATGACGAGACATTGTGTCTTACCCGAGGCTCCTGCCCTGACGTGATGAAGAGCGAAATGGCTGAGCAGCGCCCCCGCATGGGAGCCATGACGCCCCGGGCTCACCGGCCGCTCTGTCTGTCCGTGTCCTCCGACAGCACCGGACGTTTCCGCGCCTTGGACTCTCTGGAGTGGAAGCACAACCTCAAAGCACAGGTGGGAGGTTCATCAAATTTCACTATTGTTGTGGGAGAGATTTTGTAGTTAATTCCCCTATCGGTTAAGTCTCGCGAGAGCTCCGGCGGCAGCTGTCGCGAGATGTCCGTGTACCTGGAAGCGCGCGCTTTGCCCTTAGTCAGTCTCCAGTTCGTCTTCCGTCTACCATGTTGTGTAACCGAGTAGCTACGTTGATTTATTCCGTGCCTCTAAACCAACCCGTGGACCTGGACGAAGGACGACTCCCTGACGACAGATCGTCATTCACAGCGAAGCAGCAAGTATTTCTAGTTTAGCGATAGTTTAGTTAGCGTAGCGTAGCATAGGGACTTAGTTAGTATAGCGGTTAGCGTGGGTGGGATTTAGTGTTCACTTTTCCTTATCCATCATCGGTGGGATCATCACGCAATCTCCACCGATATCTCCGGGTTACCGGGGAAGAACCCGGGTGTTCCGGACACAGCGCATCCACCACCTGTTGCCCGCCATCACCCCTCCATCAACCCTCCCAATCAACGGCTTGTGAGGTGAGCGCACACACGCGGTATAACCTGCCGAACGCATCGCGTGTTTAATTGCCTCCCGCGCCATCCTGAGAGTTATTATCCGCTCCTCACAATACTATTTTCACACAGCAGAATGTCCACAAATTGGGATGGTGGAAGTTATACCGAAAATAAATACAGAAATACATTGAACGTTTTTCTATATTTTTTTAAACTATTTTTTTCCAAGCATATTATTTGTTGTCCGTTTGCCTGTGTCCACCACGCCATGGAGCGTGTGTGCGCCATGTGACTACATATGCTGCGCTCTAGTGGCCAATGTTAACAAATTTTTACTAGTATAGACGATTTCGGGAGGTACTTCCGGTCTCTGAACGTCACCTCCGGTGTCATTTACTTGCCGTGTATTTGGACTATTTTTCAACATGTTTATTCGGTGGGAGCACACACCTAAAGGGTTATTTAAAAATTGTGGTGGTAACTTGCGGTGTGCTATTCCTCACCCAAATGCTCTCGTGCGGATCTGTGACCCATAAACGCATGATTTAATAATCGGTTCAACCAGTTCCATTGTCTCATCCTTTTGGAACAACTAGTAGAAGCAGCTAGCCTATTGGTCCAGAAGAACACGTGACCACTTGGTAAGTAACTTTAAGTCGGATTTTGACTGTATTTCATGAATATTTATGTAAAATGATGAGCGATGCAGGGGATATTATTTGAGGTATATATAAGAAGTTGCTAGACAAGAAATACTGTTTTTTTTTGTTGCTGTTATGTTTGCATATTCGATTGCTAGGTGCTTCAACATGGTCTTTTGTTTATAGGTTGACCATCATGCAGTGAATTATATCCTTTTAAATGTTAATAAGGTTCCCTCTCCCTCTTTCTCTCTCACTTAGAATATTATAGGAAGGCCACTGTTTCATTTAAGGCACAATCACAATTAATGTTAATCTGATCTACAGACGATGTCATTTCTGGCAGGCTAGGCTACAGATGGTGGACAGTTATTGAAAAGCTCTGCAAATTCTGATCTTTTCTCCTTCTTTGGGTTACCTCACTATTCCCTTTCCTTTTACTACAAATGTTCTGAAAGTCCCCACATGGGTCATGTGGATGGCATCAGTAGTTCGCACTTCACAGACATTATGACACGGACAGTACTGTATTGTTTTCACCCCATGTTTCATTCAAGTTTTGCATACAAATCTCAGTTGGCACAGGAGCACTGCTCCAAACTCTTCTGCACCATGCATGTATAGGACAGCGACATCACTCAAGCAACTCAAACCTACTCCCTATTTAGTGCACTCATTTATAGTGTAATCAACAGCAATGGCCGAGATTTCGGACACTAGGGTCGGCGCCGTTAAAGTTATTATAAAATATATAATGATACAATTCAACAATCATCACAAAAAGTACTTATATTTATAATATTTGCGTGGTCGGTCACTATTTACTCCCGGTCACTATTTATGTTTTGTAGTTTTAGTAGTTGATGTCTCGCAATACAATATGGGTTACATTGCTTCGTCTAAGTACATAGATGCTCTCTAATTTTCATGGTGCATTGCGGCATACTTTGAGTGCACTATATAGGGTACATGGAGAATTTGGACATGGAGCGATTTCGGACACAGCCACGGTCGTTACAGGATGTAAGTTGACAAGTTCAATGAGCTGTGTAGCATTGCTGCCCAGCCACAAACATCCTTCCATAGACCTTGTTCTTTAGGTGGGAAACTGGGAATACACTATTGTGGTGAAATTCTACTTCCCCGCAACAACCAGCGTGGGAACACAGCAAACGGGGTGCACCGCGGTTTATCCAAACAAACGTGAAATCCATCTTCATCCGCTCGCTGTCTGAAAGCAAAAGTACTGCATTTTGAAGATGAAAAGCCATGTTTACAGTGAAGCTTCAGGCTAACTCTGTGTATATACATAGTTTTGTTGTTATTGAGCTTTTGCCGTTAAGACAGAAGTGGATGTCGCTTATATTCTTTTTTTGTGAAAAAGGTCTATTGACTGAACAATAAACAAAAAACAGAGTTTTCATCAATGCACCTATGTGCAATGTGACAGCTTTACCACTTATGAATTATCTTTGTTTTCAGTCATACTATGAATGTCATCTTGCCAAATACAACTGTCAATAATATAGTAAATCAACATTTTTTGTATGGCTAGTTGTGTCATAGTTCACGTAAATCTTTGTAATCCTGCTCTATGTTTGGATGAAGGACAGAATTTAGGACGGGGCTTAACTAGAAAATGAAGCGCTAGAAACGCATGGTTCATGATTTTCGGTGGGTCTTCAGGTTACAGAAAGAAAATGTTTAAAGCCAGTTGTTCTTGACCAGATGGAGCAGGCACACAGTGTGGGTGCGGCCAGCAGCACCGGCTCTCTGGAGCGGGCGTCTCTCTTCTGCTCTGGAGGTGTGCCGGCCACCAAGTCGCCTGGGCGCTTCTCCCTCTTCTCGCCTCCGAGGAACAGCAGCTCCGACTCTGACTCGACCCTGCCACCTCGCTCCGGCTCAAAGAAGCTTAGCAATTACAGCCGGAGGGTTGCCACTTGTCCTGCGCTGGTCCCTCAGTCTCCCAATGTGGCCCCGGACAAGCCTGTCCACTACTTAGAACCACTTATCTCCAAGGCAAGCACTGCATGTGTGTAATTAATCCATTGTCCATTATCCAATGCGGTATAAGGATGAGGAGGGGATTTAGCTGTAAGGTGAAGGCTGTTTTCATGCTGGCTCGTTTCACAATTGTGCATGCGCAACTCATTGCTTCTTCTAGAATAGTTTTCGCCAGGGGCTCGCCCACACGGCATTCCACTGTGTGTGGATGCACATTTTTGAAATCTGTTTCAAATCCCTTTCCTCATTGTCGTTTTCCTCTAGAACATAGTAGGAGGCTAGGGTTAAAGTTGGGGGTTATGGATAGGTTATGATTATGTGTTAGGAGGTTGGGGTTACGGTTAGGGGTTGGGGTTAAGGTTTTGTGGGAATTGATCGTTTTGGGGGAGTCGAACACACATCGCGCCATACGCGTCATCAGTATGGTTGTTGACAGTGCTGGCTGTTAGCTGCAGTTTCTCTCCGCCGACCGAATACCGAACTACAGTCTGCAAACGTTCAGCCACACTCCCCACCGAGCGGACCGAACACCGATCGGATGGGTGGAGGCCGATGCCCCCACCTTTTCCACCCAAAACTACGTCCATGTAGACGGGGTCTGAATCAGCTTGTTGATCTTATTCCTTTCAGCTGTTCCCAAGTTGCACCCCCAGCAGACTACGGAAAATGATTGCTTGTTGAATATAACTAAACTACCTCAAAATACAATTAATCTTTTTGAAACTAAACCTTTCTTTTGAAATATTGGTACAAGCCAAATAATCATGATTAACATTAAATTGTTAATTCGTTAGATTATTTCCAACCTCAAAATCTGTAATTGTGACAACCCTGATTGTGATGCATACAGCCCTTATTTTCATTATCCTGTTTGCCAAACTCCCAAAATTCTCTGTGAATTTTTAAACATTTGCTTATGCCTTCACAGGTCACTGAATACATCTATGTGGGCAACCGCAACGCGGCTTACAGTGGCCGCGCCCTGTGCCGGAACAATATCGACAGTGTGATCGACACCAGCGGAAGTCCAGCCCTCAGCCTCATCCCCTGCACATGCTCCGACCGCGTGGCGCGCCACTCATGGTCACGCCTCAAAGTCGATATGAAGCTCGCGGCCGGAGACACGCTGCACCAGCGCTGCTTCCAGGTAGCAATCAGTAATCTGTGGTAAGCCATTATCAATGCGAAAGTGCAAAGTGCTCGTATAGTAGCCTGGCGAACCAACGCATCGTCCACGCATTGCACACCGCTAAATGTTGCATAGCATAGCGGTGTGCGACGCGTGGACGATGCGTTGGTTCTGGCTCACCAGCGCGATTGCGATTGACGCCGCCGGCGAGTGGCCACCACTAACGTTGTGACGCGTTGCACTCTTCAGATGGGATGTTAAACATGCGTAATAGTTAGGAAGCTGACGTTGTTGGACCTAACCAATCACTCGGATTTTGACATGGAAACATGTCATTGGCCACCCCGTGCACTAACCAGGTAAGGAACTATCCAGCTGTTGGTGATGAAGCATGATTATGCAGGAGGCGCAGGAGGCGCGTGGCTGGGAGACCACGCGTGACGTCACTACCGAGAAAGGGATCGTTCACCTGGTAATAATAATGAACTATTGACTAATGCACCAAACAACAACAACAACTCTGAAAATTTTCATCCAGATCTGTGCTCAACAGATCTGAGACACTGTAACGTGTAATTGCATAAAAAACCATAGTTCAATTTTTGCAACACATTGATGATCTTTTCACCGAGTACTTTTTTTATCTGATAAGATGTCAGTGGATGACATTACCCACCCCTAATGGCCAGTATATCCTCCTGAAGGACATCAACGGCTGCATGGAAGCATGCACGGGCCAGAAGAAGCGTGTGTTGGTGCACTGCGAGGACGGCGCGTCGTTGGCGCCCACCGTCGTCATCCAGTTCCTCATGGTGAAGCGGCACATGCGCCTGCTTTCCGCCTACGAGCTCCTTCGCTCTCGCCACCCGCTCAACATCAGCGAAGGACACCGGGACACGCTGGTGGCTCTGGAGTGCGCACTACACCCGGGCGGACGTACCACGCCCGACGTCTTCAAGCGTGCACTATCGCGTAAGCTGGCCTGGACATGAGGCAATCAAAACATGATACTGGGCGACAACTTGACATGCTACAAATTAGGCCCGGACAACATGACCTGATGAATAGAGAAATATATATCCATTTATCCTCAAAAGTAAAATGCACAGCACTTGGCAGCATTTTATTATTGAGCGTCTTGACACGGAGAATGCTATATATATATAATATATATATATTATATATATATATTATATATATTTATTATTATTTTTGTGTGTGTGTGTGTGTGTGTGTGTGTGTGCGCGCACATTTTTATGTCAAAAGGTTGATATTCGTTGAATGTTGAAGTACTGACGCCTATAATGGATGCTAAATGGAAAGGTGTTAAAATCTGCAGGTTCTCAAATTACAAAATGTAGGTGCCTTGTTGCATTATCAGTTTCATTTTTACCTGGAATTTAATATTTATTGGACGTAGTAGTCGTCTTGGTACTTATACATTCAGTCACAAGAGGTTTTTGCAATCAAAATATTTCAAAACCGCACCATTCAGGATGCATGTTATGTTCCCCGTACAGAACAAAGTTAATTTGGGATAGTCTAAAGGTGCCGTTTGTGATGTTTTATGTGAAAATACTATATTGCTATTAGTATTTTTGTATAATGTATTTTTCTAATTATAAGAGTTTATATAGTTTATTTAACATTTGTAATGTTTCTAAAGTACACAGCCATTCAATCATAGCACACATACTGTATGCTCTATGTATATGGGCACTCGGAAGTAATGTAATCTAGTCATTGAAAAACAATGTGTTTGTTTTCTTTTAATGTAGTAAACCTGAGAGGATCAGGTGAACCACAACGCCGAAGGATGGTTTGAGATCAATGACGTCACGCTGTCATCTTTTTTTACAAACTTCCAAATGCTGCTGTTACCATCTAAAAGGAGCCCTGCACGAACCATCTAGGTGTCCGATAGTGCCCTCCAAGGCAGCTTGTGTTGAGCCTTTCCAGGTAGCCATAGAACCCACAGCCAAGACAATAATTGTCTGTAGCTTGTAATGGCAGCTCAGATAAGGTGTCCACGTAGAGGAAATGACCCAGGTCGTAACACAGGGATATGTCTAGAGGGTTCATTTATTAATCTATACTGGACATTAGCCAGGAATCGGCTAAGCTAAGCTTTGAGCTAAGCAGGAAAACATGGCCGAACCACACACATCAGGAAGTACCACTCATTTATAGCCGATGGGAGGGGACGTCCGACGATGTCACAGCTTGTAAGCAATCAGGACAATGGAGATGTGACTCGCATCTCCATAACAAGCTCAATGCTTTTGGCAAGGCAGTCAGGAACTGAAAATTTGGGTTAATGCAGACTTCAATGGCACTCTCAATCATTTCCACAAAGGTAAGGGTGCCTTGATGTTTGAGGGTTAACATAAAAATGTGTACAGATATCATTTGCAATATAAGGCAGATGATCACCATTTTCAAGACAATTTGTCCATTCCGAGAAGGGTATTTTTTTAGCACTTTTGCAGGAGTCATTGACACTGACATTTAAATACAGCTTCAAATACAGCCACACAGCGCAGCATGAAAAAAAACCTCTCAAGCCGATAATAAAAACTGCCTGCATCGTCCTGTTGGTTTATTTTTGCCTTTAAAGCCAACACATAGATGCATCTTATTTTTCTTTGTGGGTTTGAAATTGGACTGCGTTGCTGATTATACACTGATGCATCTGTGGTGTCATGGGAGATGGTGATTATGTTAATTTTTCAATTGAATAGCCGAATTAGCCGTGCAGTAAGCTTAAATAAGATTTCAACCAATGTTTAGACAAGATCAAAAGCAGCTTTTTTTGTAGTTGCCTCCCAAAATCTTTTGTCTTAAAAAATCGTTCAATTTGTAATTTCCTGTCTGCGTTTCGAACCCTTAGAGCGTGTTGGATCTTCTAAACCTTGTGTTTCCACACATTATGCTGTGACTGCTCTCGGCTCAATGCACGGAACCCCAATTGGGAGCTGACCCCACTCGCTGCCTGGGCCAGTGCAGTTGTCGATCAAACCAATATCCTCAGTCAGTATTGATTTTATTTTTATGTATTTTATTTTTTTACCATCTCACCTAAACGCCACTCTAATTTAATGTAAAAAGCTGTTGTCTGGCTGCAATGCAGTGGTTAACCTGAATGTGACTGTATTAATGTTAATTATATAATTAGTTGCATTAATGTTCGTGAAACTGTGTTTTGTACACATTATATATATTTTTTGTAAACGCACACACCACAGCAGATTGACGAGGAAAGCACATTGTGACTTTTTTTAATTATTATTATTGTATCCCCAAGAATGTGAACAATGCCATAACATGAAAACTCATAGATGCAAAAGCTTATATCCCATCCTTAACAGCCAAATTTAATTAAAATGTGGAGTTGAGCCTGGATCTGCCGACTCCTAAGTAAACGTATTATTTTACTCAAAGTTATAGCCTTACTCTAACATAAATCATTTGTGATTATTGCATTGTTGAATAATTACATGGCAAAACATTGTCCATTAAATTTGATTTGTTACAATGAATCAACTGGTAGTGGCAGCCTCAGGGGAGCCTGGGTTATTCATGTTCTCATAGACCCGTTGGGCTGTAATCTACAGTGTAATTCATTCGTCAAGTGGGAGGTCCCGGAGACCAGAGGACGTGTAGCTCCGGGGTGATGGGGCTACAATACTAACATACAACGTTAGTTTTGTCGCCCCTTGCTCCCCCTCAAGTTAAGCTCTGACAGTAGGGATGTCACAATTATCAATGGAGAGTGAGAGAGAATTGTGAGACGTGCTGCCCAGTAGCTCAGTCGGTTAGGCAGTGCACTGGAAAGCACGCATATGCCTATTTCACGTATATGCATGTATTTCACACATATGCACGTATTTCCCGCATGTCTACCCCCCCCATCTTCACCTGTTTCCACTAACCCTAATGAATAAAGCTTGGAAAAAACAAGCCTGAATGGGCTGGGGGAAAAAAAGAATTGTGAGACGATTATTTTGAACAAAGTAATCATGAGTCGTAATTAATCCTGCATATTTAATTCAAAATAAGTTGCCAACGGTAGTCATTTTTAGCATACAATACAGTAGAATCCAAATTAACAGCACAGTAATATAAATAATATTGTATCATTTCAATTGTCACTTTTTTTGTATTCAACCATTTTTTTTTTTGTTTTGTTGACGGGGTTAACAAGAAAAGGGGGTGACGGAGTGGGGTAAGCAGACTTGCGAAGTGAACAAACTCAGCCACAGGCACAAGTGTATAGATATAGATATATAGATAAATAGATAGATATAGATCTATCCAGGACTTAAAGGTGTGATTTTGAAGAAAATACACATTTATGAAGCCCCCCCCCCAGGATTTAATAATACTGTTCATGATTACTGTGACACCCCTAGTCTAGAAGTCTACAGTGCCCTCAGTATTCCCACCAGTCTTTGTAGATTTCCTCGCCCCGACTTGTATAACCAACTCGTGTCAAGTGCCTTGTGGTCCTTTTCCTTCATTGAGTAGAGTATTAATGAGGCGGTAATGAGGTGACATTTGCACACTTTGTATTGGTTATTCTTTGATAATTGAGACTAGTCTGTGCTAATTGTGTTTTGCGTGAAGACAGCAGGTGATTATTATTTTTTTTTTCATTGTAGGTTGTGATGGCTGAACATAATATTGTCAGCATTTTTTTTACATTTGGTGATTTACTGAACGGTGTGAGATGTTTAAACTATTTTATAGTGCCAGTGATGATAATGCATGGGATGACACTGGACTTTCATTAAGTTGATGACTTGGCGTGACGAACACTCAACGCACATCTGAGTTACTTTAGCAAGATCTCTCTATATAACCACGATCGAGAACGTGAATGACCTATAGCGACCTCTGACCTAGTCTTCTGCATCCAACTTCTTCCATTGCTCCAGTGGTCCTCAACATTGTTGATTTTCAACAATCAACAATGTAATATTTTGTGGCAGTTTTTGGGACAAAGACATTCATGAACAAAAGACAAAAAACTGCATCCTTGCAGCTTCCCAATGACTGGATTCTAGTGATTTACCACCAGTGAAAGTGTTGACTGTTGTGTGTGGGTGCCGGGGTTATGGGCTCTTTGGTGACTTGTGTTGGCCTGGTGCGATTTTGTATTTGCCAGACAGTCTCAGGTGATTTCGTAACGTGCCAATGTTTTCTTTTTTCCCCTCAGCAATGCCATTTTGAAAGCATGCCCGTTTTTACTATAGTCATCAGCCCTGCCGTTGTACTGTATGGTGACATGTTGGTGGTTTGTTTTGTTAACACAACTGTTACATTATGGATTAATAATTTGAATAAAAAATGTACATTTTGTCACATGTTTTTTAGGATTGATTTCGACAAAGGGTATAGCAATTTGAGTTTGCTCAAAAAGTTGGTAACACTACCAGGATGATAATATGCAAAGATTAACTTTATGAGATTGAATAGAAATGTTTTTGTGTGTTTTTTTTTTTCAGTGCAACCTCATCCATTTTATCTGAAGACTTTTCCCATATTGCACTCAAAAACTAAATTCACAATTCACAATCATATTTACATCCTTAAAGTGTAAATACAGACCCTTTCCAAAAATTTAACATGATGGAAAATGTTTAGTCGTTAGGTAGTTTCAGGAGCCACAAGTTGCATTTTTTTTTACATAATTTGACTTTATAAGCGTATGAAACCAAATAAAAAAAAGTATTCACATGTGTCGCATGTTTATCGCCTACTAGCATTAAAGCACATACTGTCACTTCACTCCGGTTCGATTGTCTTTGAACTATCTAAATAATCAGACCCAAAGCGTTAACTTTAATGGCAGCAGATCCTCCGTGGGACAAATACCGTTGTGCTGGCGTATGGGGAAAAACAAAATTAATAAAAACCCTAAACAGCGCCCTAACCAAAATCGCAAGCTGGTTAGAAATAAACCATCTCACGCTTAACGTAAAAAAAAAAAACAATGGCTATTCTGTTCTCAATTAGAGCACTCCCACCTAATCACAATTTTGCTATCACAGTCATCATCGACAGTCACCTTAATTTCGAAAAAAAAAAGGGTCAAAACCCTCTCCCACAAACTGAAAACAATGCTAAACACCTTCAAACGGATGAGACTCTCTCACTTGAGGCCACCAAAACGTTTTACAACGCTCTCATTATCTCCCAAATCACATACTGTATCATAACCTGGGGTTTCGCGGCCACTAATACAATTAATAAAATCACCTGCGTGCACAAAAGAGCTCTAGAAATACTCGACAAAAAAACCTCAAGGACCACCACTGTAAGATCCTTGAAAAACAAAACTTACTCTCCCTCCCAAACATCACGGAATCAGCTAACATCACCCTGGTTTACAAAATTCTAAACAGAGCAGCCCCTGGGCCGCTAGACAAACTCCTCAGCAGAACCAGCAACAATCTAAGAAGCAGCTCCCAGTGTAACTGCTCTCTACCAAACAAAAAAACCTCCTTTGGTCAGAACTCGCTCCCAAATCTCTGGAACAGTCTGCCATGGGGTTAAATCTATGAATCGGCACAGTTTCGTTCGAAGCTATCAAACTACTCCTACTAAGAAAGAAAATATGCCAACACTAAGCCCTAGGCACCCCCGTCTAGAGTCTAACCGAGTAAGTATCACAGGCCCGATCACCCAGCTTCGCCCTGTGTCGCTTCTTCCTTTGCTATTGGTTTTATACAGGGGGAGAGAGAGATGAACCAAAGCCATAGCATCTAGTAAACTGTTTTAACATGTTTGTTACTTGTTTAAGGTCCCTACTGGAGTATGTGTACTCCACCCACGGACAGCTGAGTGAAATATAGCAACTTTGCTAAGCCCATTTTGTACAACCATCTTCTCATATCGCATGTATGCTGAAATGTTTAATGGCTCTACTCTGTACAATAGGCAATGCTGGGTGTCAGTATGACATGATATTTCACAATTTTCCAATGGCATGCATTGTACAAAAATATGTATGTTAAAACGTCAAACTAAAATATTTTAGTGTTTTAAAACTTGAATGAATAGGGCAAATGCCTTTAAAAAGTAAATTGGACTGTAATTCATCTCAGAATTAACACATTTCCTTAGCATAAGTTATATTTTAAAATGTACAAGTAGTTAAATTAACTATTTTGTTAAGCAGTACGCCTCTATTCTTTCATTTTTCCAAATCATGTTTTAACAAATGGTATATTGGCAGTATCTACCTCATAAGCCATTGCATATGCACATTAATCTAGGATTTATAAAACTGATATAAAATTTGTACAAATGCTATCCACTTACGTATGCTATACGTGGCAACCCATTATCAATTCAAGTGCTCATAGAGTAGCGCAATTGCGATTGACACTACTGGCGAACATGCTCAGCACAGGCCAACTACACTACCCAATGATCACGGTAAGTTTAATCAATTTAATCAATTCTTCTGCGTGTCATTTCCAATAACCGTACATAATTTCATCCAGATCTGTGCACAACTTTTTCAGTTATCTTGGGGACAGACAAACCAACCAACACGACCAAAAACATAACCTGCTTCGCGGTGCAGCCCCGGCGCAGGTAATAACACAGCTAGAAATTAACTGAATCTCACAATGGCACAATAATGAAAATGTATTGGTCATCATGAAAGGAATATATGGAAATCATTGAAATAAAAAAGTTTTGACATGTAGAAAGACCTTTATTAAAATGATAACTAAATGTGAATAATGAATTCAAAATAAGCATACAGAAACTATAGGACAGTTACTTTCTATCATCTGAGCCATCGATGGTGATTGCCCCATTTGACGCTCAGTCAACGTTTAATCAAATGTAACCCGCTAATCATTAGCTATGGAATCCAAGAAAAACTATGTATCACCACATATCACTAACAAAGCTACATTAAAAAATATATAGCTTTGCACATAAAAGTCATTATTCACACTTTTAGGGACGTCACTTAATATGATATTGTGGCGCCATGCACACACATGGTTACATACGAACTTGCTTATACACCCCTGTGTTCAGTTAGGATGGTGATGTTGCCCCCTGCGTGTGGCATTGTTGGTATGACCCAAATTGTGGGTGTGTCGGGCGCGCCTTCGGCGCGCTCAGTTGAGTCTAAGAAAGAAACGAGTTGGCTTGCGTTGCGGCAACTCATACTGCATCTTTGAGTTGTCGTCTCATTTTTTATTGAATTTCTTTTGGTTGCCACTCAGGCACCAAAAACATATCCTTTGTCTGGGAGACTATTTCCAGTTGTGCATCCCTCCAACTTTCACTGTCAGTCATCCAGCCCCATGCATCTGGGGCTCCATCATGTGGACAGAAGAGGAAGCGAACGTAATGACGTTTTAAACCCAGTTTCATGTTAATACAGTTACACAGAAGTTTGAAAGTCCACCAAGTATTTTTTTGTAAATCTATATCTAAACGTAATATTGCACAATTTAAGGAACCTTTTAGAACGAACAAAATTTTTGCGTTCCGAACCGGTTTGAGCCTATATTTTTTCCCAAGCATTTCGTTCTGAACAGAAACAGAATTATTAAGTTTCCGGTTATGCGTTCCACCAATAAATTGACGTTGTTGAACCGGTTAGAACAAAAAAATATTGTTCCCGGAACGGTTAATTTCGTTCCTGTCAGCTATTTAATGCTATGCTAATATTTGTTGCGGTGAACTGGTTTCGTTTCTGTTCCCAGGAAAATACTAAAAACTGCTGGTTTTCGTTTTCGTTCCTTGAACCGGTTCAAGGCCCTGGATCCAAGTCCTTTTCCCTCGGTGACATGCGAGTCTCACCTGAGTGTAGACGTCATCAATACTCCAATCCACCAGAACCATGACGAGGATGGCAATGGGAACCCCGAAGTCGCCGATGATGCGCCGTAACTACAGACAAAGAAAAATAGAAACGTTGTTCATTTAAAACAATGTGTGTCACCCCCTCCACAAAACTCTAGCAGGGCAGAAGAGCGGCAGAAGGGATTTGTTCCGTTCCCTAACCTGCAGGAACAAACGTTTTAGTAGCACTTTTATACCTGCAGCGATCAGACTGTGCAACTCTGCGGCTGGCCGGTAGACCTATGTTTGGACATCTTTTTATCCCTTTTAACACGGTCGTACTATTACTATGTTTTTTAGTGTGCAATATGTAGCGCTATCTCTTTAATTACTTTTAAAACAGTTATTAATTCTCTTTTAACTATATCTTATTATTATCTCTTGTTCTTTTCACTGTGCATTTTAGTTGATGTATTTATCTTTGCCTGTATGATGAGCGATGGGATCCTTTGAATTTCCCTCCGGGGATCAATAAAGTATCTATCTATCTATCTATCTATCTATCTAGTTGATTACAAATTCATAGAGATGGGCAGCAACGCATTACATTTACTCAGTTACAATTTTTTGTGTACTTTTTTACTTTTGGAGTACATTTTTCACAAGTGACTTTCTACTTTTACCCGAGTAAATTTCAGGTGAAAAAAAAACTACTTTTTACTGAGATGTGAGTAATTTGCTACTCGTTTCATTAACTTGGCCTTTAGCGACACCCGTTGGGAACTGATGGCACATATGCTGGTGTCATATCCAGATATTGGCAGAGTAGCCATAAAAATTACTTAAGTAAAAGTATTGTTACCTCAGCAAAATATTACTCAAGTAAAAGTAAAAAAGTTACTTAAGTAGTGAAAGTACGGAGTAACTTTCAGTAAAAAAAAAATGAAATTAATTAGGACAAATTCTCTTTTCAAAATGTTATTGAATGCCCCTCATTGATTCCCAGAAATCACCCTGCTTTTCATATCCTACTGGATGGAGTTTTGTGTATGTG